>JALIZH010027146.1:0-34360 GCA_030522465.1 Rhipicephalus appendiculatus
CAGGCGTTGGTGGGACAAGGCAGACGAGAGAGGTTTTATTCCAGCACTAACAACCGTAGCGTTCGTCCTTCTATATTCCAGTGTACGCATGCAATCTATTCCTGTCTGCGGTTGGATAATGAGCTCCCGACATGCCAGACCACTCGACACCCGTTCTATACACAAGTGTCGAGTTCCCCGTCTAAATTCATTCTTCGATGCTGTTTTTTTTTTTTTTTTTTTTGCTCCTGGAACGCCACTGTATTTCATTTTTCAACATGTATGCTGCTCTGCACTGTTCTGTGTGTTTGGGTAAGATGTGCACGTGTGTGGCTATGCCAAAACGAATAATTTACCGCCTCGCACGCAGGCGTGCGCATAGTCGGAAGGATGCAAGTAAGCCTCTTCCCCCCTCCCTCTGGCATCTGAAGGGACGCGAAGACTGCTTCATTCTTTCCTTACCCGGACCTTTCCTGCAGTTTTTTAAGACGCAGAGTTACAGCCATACAGGATTCAGACGAAATAGCTGAAGAACCTCTTATGCCCCATTGTGAAAACGGTTTACTTCCCGCTGCCCCCCGAAATCCCGCAACAAAGGCAGTCCATTGTCAAAAGCATGCCATCGTTCATTTTCATTTGCGCATTCATTGCGACCCTTGCTTTGGTTTCTACATAGTACTCGTCCACTCGGAAGGGGAGGGGGGAGTTGAAAGTTCACTCCCACCCCTAATGAAGAACCCAGCGCACACATATAGCTTCGCAGGTAATGCATACGTGTGCTATGCACAGCGAAGTTGCGATAAGTTTCTCAGAATACTGGTTTACATTCCCGCTCCGCATGCGCCAGAATGCATACAGACTTAGGTTGAGCGCAACGAGATTAACGAAACCGAAGCCACCGTGTATATAGAGAACGCAAGATGATTACGAAAAGACCGTAGGTGGTGCTAATTGTGCTTTTGATGCGCAAGGCGCCTGTCAGTACACTGTTTGTAGTAATGATAGGCACTAAACTAACATTCCCATAAGCGCGGTTTCATGCTCCGCTGTAAGTGCTCGCCGTAATTGCGAATACGTTAGAATCGCAGAGCCTAATACACTGAAACCCCTGCCAGCTTGGGAACACTCTGAAGCTCTTGCCGAAATTGGAATATAAAGTAAGCGATCCCCGAAAGCTTGCGAAGTACGGTGACATGCAGGTAATGGATGCAGGTGCACGCAAACAGCTGGTTTAAGACATCGCTAGACATGTGCACGCCGTTGAGGCACACCTTCACATTTTTTTTTTTTTGTGCAAAGGCTCCTGCGATGGTATAAAGTTAATTGCATTAATTAACGACCCACGTTTTTACAATAAAGCTGCTTATGAGAAAGTTGTGAAAGCTGGGCACTTGACTTCATGGAGTCTATTCCGAGAACGGGTAACTTCGCCCGAGAAAGTCCAGACACTTAAAGCCATAGCTATGTTCAATTTTGCGTGGTCAGCAGGGCTAAGAAATGGCTAGCCTCCCTGTCTTTCCACCTCTTTGCTCATTTCTTCTCTCTGTGCCTAGTGCTAGAATTCCCACGTGCTTAAATTTAGGTGCACATTTAAAGCTTCTAGTGGTCGTAACTAATTTGGAGTGCCTAACTACGGCATGCCTCATAGTCAGTGTGGTTTTTGCACATGAGACACCAGGCAATCCAATATTCTATTGTTACTGTAAATGCTATAAAGATTTGCAGACGCCATGTTCATTTTCATCTATTCCGCACTCTTTACGGTCGACAATAGGGGAGCATGACGATCAGTGCAAATTGTCAATTATTTTTCTTGCAAATAAATCGAGGTTCGGGAGGGGGGGGGTCACCTGCAGTTGTGGAGAATCCTTTTCATTGTTCGGATTTGCTGAAGCAGCTGATAAGGCTTTTTTACGTCATTTTAAGTGAACTGCTTCAGAGTGTAAATAAGTAATTAGATGTTTCTGGTAAATCACACTTATTTTGTAATTATTTTCATGTCCTTACTGTTTAATGTATGTACAATGCACTGCTCGCTTCTTTGCGGCTCCTCTTCAAGGAGTCACATTTACATAGACGTATAAAGCTGAGAGGTACAAAAGGATATTTTGTGGGTTAACGTTATGTCTACCATAGAGTAAGCGAAGCACCGAAAGAACCGCTGATGCCTAGGCACTTAGATAATGTTGAGTGGTTCATCAGACTACGTAGATTCTCTTTTAGATGCGAAGCAGATAGATAGATAGAAAAACGTTTAATAAAGGGAAAAAAAAGAAGGGTTTGAGAAACAGGTGGGTGGGGCCCCAGGTCCAGGGCTCCACTTGCCTCAGCAGCCCGCCGCGCCTGGTCCAGAAGCGCCACTTGGGCTTCCTGTTCCTCGCTGGCGAGCAAGGTCTCCCACTGCTCCATCTTGAATTTGTGTGCCGGAATCAGAGGCGTGTTAATTTTCGGTGGCCGTAATTTACATTCCCACGTTATGTGAGCAAGAGTTGGCTGTCCTCCACACCACGGGCAAGAACCGGCGTATGCGGTTGGGTGGATGGCATGTTTCAAACGCAGGTGCGGATATGTATTTGTCTGCAGGCAGCGCCACTCATGCGCTTCTTTTGTACCTAGCCGAGAGTGGGGCGGGGGGGTATCGCCGTCGTTGTCGACGCTGGTGTTCTAGGATATCCCGAGGAGTGTGGGGAGCCTGGAGTAGCAGACGGGTATCTGGACGAGGGACAGTCGCTCGGTGAGTAATAGCTCGAGCTGCACTGTCCGCTCTATCATTACCCGTTTCTGCTATATGTCCGGGGCACCATGTGATGCAATGTTCCTGCTCGAGTGTTGCACCTAAGAGGCGGGCGACGCACGCAGGTACCCGGCCATTCATGAAATAACGACATGCTATTTGAGAGTCCGTGAGGATATAAGAACGCTGCCTCATAACTTCTTTGGTTTTGATGGCGAGTGCTACCGCAAGGGCTTCCGCCGTGTTCGGCGATCTCGTCTTGGCTGAAGCGCAGGTGAATAAACCCGTTCTGTGTACCGAGCCAACAGCGGCCAGCGAAAAGCCATGATTGCAGCAGCGGGCTGCGTCCGTATAAAGCGTGTCTGGGTCCGTTCCGAACTGTTTGGTGAGTTGCCTGGCTCTGGCGTCGCGACGTGCGCGGTGGTACAAGGGATTCATGTTTTTCGGTATAGGGGCGGTATGGATTTGTGCACGGATACGAGCGGAAAGGGGCACTACGTCCTCATCACTGTATTGGGGCCGTACTGGATATCCTAAGCCCCGTAAGATTTCTCGACCCGTGGGTGAGAGGCTAAGTCTTTCTCGCTGCGAGATGAAGACCGCGGCCCTAAGCTCCTCGAAGGTGTTGTAAATCCCCAAGGCAAGAAGCCGCTCTGTGGATGTTCCGGTTGGTAGGCCGAGGGCAGCTTTGTAGGCAGTACGAATGAGGGTATCCGCTTGTTCAATCTCACTCTTACTGAGTTATTGGTAAGGGAAACCATACGTTATTCTATTGATTACAAAGGCATGGATTATGCGAAGCGTGTCCGCCTCTCCAAAACCTTTGCGATGATGCCTCACTCTGTGTACCACGCGCGCGATTTGCTTAACAGTAGTGCGAAGAGTTTTGAGGGTGTGGTCAGCGTGCCTATTTTCCTGTACCCAGAGACCAAGTATACGTGTTCGCGCTACCTCTCGTATCGGATGGTCACCTACTGTCAGTGCGAAGGGTGGTTTACTTCGATAACCCCTACCATGCACCCGAACGAATTCTGATTTCTCCGGGGAGCAGCTCATACCGCAGCTCTCCGCAAAGAGACGCACTGTCTGAGCTGCCTCTTGGAGAGTAGTTTCTTTGTAGCCGAGAGAGCCTCGGGTCGCCCAAAGGATTATATCATCGGCGTAGAGGGCGTAGCCCAAGTCTGGTATAGACTCGAGCTGTCGGGCCAGGCGGGCCATCCCAATATTAAAGAGTAAAGGAGATAACATGGCTCCTTGAGGCGTGCCTCTATTGGGCATGTGAAAAGCCGATGGTCTAATGTCTGCTAAGTCTATCGTTGCAGTCCGATCGGTGAGGAAAGACCGGATACAGTGGTATATCCGTTCCCCACAGTTGGAGGAGCTGAGCTCCTGCAAGATGAGGTTGTGGTCCATAGTATCGAACGCACTTTTTAGGTCGAGAGCAGCCAAGATGTGTTCCGTGCCCCAGGGGATGTCGCGTACTACTTCATCCCGAAGCCGGAGGAAAACATCCTGTGTCGAGAGGTTGTGGCGGAAACCATACATGTGGGTAGAGAAAAAAACCTTGGTCCTCGAGATGCTGCGATAGGCGCGTGTGAATGACTTTCTCGAAGAGTTTGCCGAGGCAAGATGTTAGAGAAATTGGACGGAGATTCTGTAAGGTGGGTGTTTTCCCATGCTTGGGGATTAGTACGATTGAGGCCTCTTTCCATTCTGGCGGAAGGATCCCAGGCTCCCAGATGTGCTCATTAAAATATCGGATTAGTTCATCCAGGCAATCATCACTAAGGTTTCGTAACATGGCGTTAGTAACGCGATCAGGTCCCGGGGCTGTGTTCGATTTCGCAGATTATGCCGCAGCAAAAAGTTCAGCCCTTGTGATAGGCTCATCCAGCGCTGCATTTGGCGTGCGCTCGTATCCAAGCGTGCATGGCGGACCGCCGGCGTCACCTACGTATTTCGCATGGAGAATTTTCAACAGCTGTTCGTCCGTGCCTGCGAAATCACCCACCAATCTCCGGATCGTCAGGGACGCCGTAGACTTGGTGCTGCCAGGGTCGAGCAAGCTTCGCAAAATAGCCCATGTCTTCGCCGTGCTTAAGGTATCCCTCATCGAGTCACAGAATTGCACCCAGCTTTCCGCCTCGAGTTTACGAGCATATTCGTTGGCGCGCTCCGAAACTTCAGCTATTTTGAGACGCAGTTTCCGATTGAGGCGCTGGCGCTTCCAACGCTTAATTAGGCTGCGTCTGCTTTTCCACACATGAAGGAGATGCTGGTCCACAACCGGTGCTTCCAATGTAAGGGCTATGCGTTTCGAAACAGAACCATGCGCATCACGCAAATGACTTGCCCATGCTTTAGCATCCGCAAGGGTGTTTGGTGGTAGTGGGATTTTTCTGTATTTGGACCAGTCCTTTAAAGTCACCTGGCCGGTAATACGACGGGCCTTCGGGGCTGTGTCCGTCCCTTCCGTCCGCTCCCCCACTGCGCGTGCGCCAACTCTCCCCCCTCTTCTCGCGTGAGCGCGAGGAGGTGGGGTGGAGGAGGTGGCTTGAGCGCTGCCTCCGCTTTGTTTCCTTTCTCCCGTTTTTCTCTCTCCAGCGCAGCTGTGCGGTCGTATATAATGCGGCGCGCGCTCGCTCCGTTGCACTCTCCTTCGCAACGGCGCTATGGATGTCAACGTTGGCGCCAGTTGTAGCGGCATCGGTAACGTAAACAACAAATGGAAACACAAGTGAACACCAGCGCTGCTTCGCATCCCCACATGGTTCCCTTCAGTGGGAGATGGTGTAATTTTTTTCATCAGCACGTAGTACGCGCATAAAACAAAGATGAAGCAAAAGTTAACAGACATTGGTAAACGTCCACTATTAAGGACTCAAAAAAAAGAAGAAACACTCGAACCTATATTGGTCTAAGATTAGTTCGAAGCCTACCAGTGGGAAAAAGAAAACACACCAATGTATCGTTTCCTTTTAGGCGAGGTGAGTGGCGCCATTACCAGAGCTCGATTTAGAGGTAGCCATCGACAGGAGAGTGATTCAGAAGAGAGCTAACAGCTTCCGCAAAAGCGAAAAATATATAAGTCAGCCATCTCCAACAGAGGAAAACACGCGGACTGTGAACAGCCCCTTTACTCTTTCGCTTTGCTCGTTGTTTTCACACTTCGGCTTCTTCCTAGAATCCTAGACACTGGGGTTTGGTTGACGGGGCTAGGGGATGGATGTACATAGCGGTGCTTTCTCCCGAACACTTTCGGGACTCCGCCCTCCACGGCGGTCATCAGGGAAGCAGCCGAGTGGCAAGCGAATGCGCTTACGCGCGACGTCTCCACTTCCCTCAGGGGAAGTGAGGATAGGGAAATGCGGCAGAGCTCTGTCCTCACATCCTGCAAGTGCCATTGCGCCCGCCGATGCTTAAGCGAGAGAAAGAAATGAAAGCAAGAAAACTGCTCACGGCGAATACACTGATTCGCGGGGCGAGCATTTCCCCTCTTGAAGAGTGGTATCTATATGGGGCTGGCAACGCGTCTTGTAAGGGGAGAAAGAGAATGGTTATGTTTTTTTAGGCATCTTCACAAAAATAGAGAAAGCCGAGATTACCACTAATCTTTCTTCCTTTGAATGAAAGTAAATTGTTAGTCGCGTGTCACTGCGTCCAATGACATCTTTAAGGAATTTATGCTTTGTCCGAAAATGTTCACGACTATGAAAAGGTTCGTTATATGGCTTACGCGGAAAGACATGGGCAGCGCATGTTTTATTACAGGCGCCGACCAAACAACAGCTGATAACCTCTACAGCGGAAAGGTCATTTAAATAATTGTCGTTAGAAATTCCACCGTCGTACCGTCGCTCTAACTGGCCACTGTTTGTCCGTCCTCATTACGTGTCCTGCCCAGGTCTATTTTTTTTTGTGTCTCAATGTCAACCTATATATGACCTACACATTTTTGTTATCTGATATACTGTGCTACCTTCCTATCTCCTATTCTTACGCCCATTATTAAGGGCGGAACAATTTATGGGGCCGGGCTGTCGTTTGCTGTCGAAGCTGGGCGTAACGCAGGCAAAACCACATATCATAGCCATTCGAGCGTGCGTTCTTACCAAACAGAAGTCTTCTTTCTCTTGTTGTGCGAACTTCTTGATGATGATAGAATTAAATAGAAACAAAGAGAAAAAACACAGAAAGAACTCGAAAAAAGAAAAAGAAAGAAACAGAGCAGGAAAGAAAGAGCGAACCGAAGAGAAAAAGCGAAGGCTGCCCAACTCTACACTTCCCTCAGGCTTGGCACCATTAGTGCGAGCTGGCTTAATTTTTTTCAGTTGTATTTGGGCGTGCGCATGAATTGCTGCGTTCGTAGCTCGCCTACCGTTCAGACATTCTTAATAAACAAATCGTTGTACACTGTGGGAGAACAAATTGGAGTACACAACAAATTGTGACGTCTACATACTGTGGGGGTCCAATCATCCCCTGTAGGGTCGTTTGCGCCTCATAGCGCGCGCGCGTCTTGCGGATAAGCCGCAGTTGGGGTTAACAGCCACCGAACGAAAGGTGGCGCTGTTTTTCGCGCGGGTTAGGGTTAGCGGTGGCGCCAGCAGCGCCGCCCGGCGGTGAGGATGGGAGGCCGCTCAGAAAACAGGAGCGAGTCTGGAGTTCGACGGCTCGCTTGGATGGACTTCTGCGGTGGGATCCATGGAGACGGCGCCGCGGGTCGTCTCCCGTGGATCCCGCGTAGTAATAATAATAATAAGAATATCTGAGATTTTATGTCCCAAAACCACGATATGATTATGAGAGACGCCGTAGTGGAGGGCTCCGGAAATTTCGACCACCTGGTATTCTTTAGCGTGCACTGACATCGCAGAGTACACGGTCCTCTACCATTTCGCCTTCATCGAAATGCGACCGCCGCGGCCGGGATCAAACCCGCGACATTCGGGTCAGCAGCCGAGCACCGTAACCGCTACGCCACCGTGGCGGACGATCCCTCGTGGTGAGTCGACCGTCGGCGACGCTGCATTTGCGGTACTTTGTTGTTTGCTTGAATGTTGTAGTTGAACATTTTTTAAGGTTGTCTTAGTGTGTTGATCACTACTGATGTGCTTGATTCAGCAAGCGAGCTCGTTGATGTGTAAAAGTACTTGGATAAATGTACACGATGTTGGTTTGGTTCGACCGCGACTGCTCTGTGCGTGTGTTCTGAGAGCGGCGGTCTCATTTCGAGACCCCACAATACGTAGCGATAACTTTCAGAAAACGCAAGATCGGTTGGTTTTGGGAAGAAACCATGGGTGCTTCTGTGCGAAAAAGATGTTCCGTATGTGCCTCTATTGACTTTTGACCTGACTATTCTCTTGAACGCCTAGTATAAGCGTAATCGAAGCTTAGTTCACTTAGAAGCATGAAGCCTAAACGATCATGTCCAGAAACTTGAACGAAGGCGCTCGTTAGCTGGTCGTGAGTGACTTTGCCGGCTGTGAGTGACCGTCGTTATACCTGACTTCGGGCCTACGCTGACCGGTTGGGAGTTATCCATGAATTGGATGTGGTGACACTTCCATTCCGAGCGTACTTCTACAAATGTATGCACCATCTAGGTTCAAGAGAACAGACTTTTGAGCTAGTTGATTTGTTACGTTCAATGAAGCCATAGCGCTTAAAGGGGCCCTGCAACACTTTTTGAGCATGCTCAGAAAACGCTGCCGATCGGTAGTCCAGGCTCTCGAGAACACGCGAGCCCAATATTATAGCGCAGCACGCGGCGTGGAATTCACAATAAATTCTCAAAGTCAGCCAGAAATTGCTTTCTCTTCTCTCGACAAATGACGTTGCGTACTCAAAAATCACTCGTCACCGACGAGTGATTTTTTTTGTATCAGCCATTGGCTGATTTGAGCATCGCGCGCTCGGTAGTTACAGAGGCCGCCGCGGGAGGCCGCGACTTGTCCACGCGTGCGCGCGCGATCGCAATGAAAATTCGCGTATTCGAACAAAAAAAAGAAAGAGAAAAAGCGCTCAAGATCACGAGGCGCGCGTGACGTATTTTCTTTCCCCGTGCCTTCCCTCCCTGCTTAGCTTCCAGCGCTTTCGACGGGACGAGAGAAGAGAGAATGCAGTTGCAGCGTGCGAGAAATCTTTGTAACTCCACTCGTACTGGACGGATTACAAAAATTTTTGCGGCAATCAATTCGTGAAGCCATAAGCTCCTTTAGTGCATCCATTCCATGGCTACTTGAAAAGTGTTGCAGGGCCCCTTTAAAAGACAGGGACCAAGGAAGAGGACAAGACGTGCGCTACTCACAACTTAATTTTTATTGCGGAAATATGTTGTACTTATACTACAGATAACAACAGCAAAAACCGTATCAGAAATGTAAGCCTGCATCGTTGAGATACGCGATTTCCTTTGAGCTCAGGGCAATCGAAGGGGGCGCTGTATCTATATTTCAGTTTCCTTTTCTTTCTATAGCTTTGCCTCTCTCTTTTTCTGACTTTCTTGTTCTTTCTATCCTTCTTTTTTCTTCATCTTTCTATAGCTTTCACTTTCTGTTTTCTACCGCTTTCTTCATCTGTCGTCGCTTCGCAGCCGTTTGTTGGGCTAGCTGTTGCCTTCTTAATTTTTAGTGGACCATGGGTGAGTATTGGTATTTGTCCAGTTCTGTGACAAATATCCGCTCACGACGACGACGACGACGATGATGATGATGATGATAACGTTCTGGTGACAGCGAACATTTTAACAAAGTGCTGCGCAAAGGAAACACGGACGAGAAGGGAACGAGGACGGGCGCAGCACCTTGTTTCAGTTCTTGTCCGTGCTTCCTTTGCGAAGCACCATGTTTAATGATTTATGACCCACTATAGTCCTGCAAACATGCATTATTGAAGAACATTATACAGCCAGCTTCGCTGTTAAAAAGTCTGGACGCGGCCACAATCTTCAGTTCGGTGCCTAGTAGTGGCGCTCGCACGTGGGTGTTCGTGTGCCCTTGTGTATTCCTTGGGTTAACATTGTGATTCGCTCGCGGACGAAGGAAGTCCGAGAGGCCACGAAGAAACAAGCGCGTGCTTGAAATCTGCCCCTCCAGATGCCACAACAGTCTCTGATGCTCACCAAGGTGGTATGCCGCCACAAACTCTGATGTTCAATACAAGTTTATACCTCTTAAGTGAACTCGATTAATTTTAACTAATTATTCTGACATTTCAGTTGCCCTTATCTTAAGTTGAAGTTATGCCATCGATTTCTATATTTAGAAGAATTTTCTGAATACTCGGGAAACCGAAAGTAAGTTCTAGACCGGAAGGGCTTGGAAGAAGAGCAAGAGTGCCACTAAAAAAAAAAGGCGGGTGATTTGGAACCTATCCATCTTCGGGCAGCGCACGAAGGTACGAAACACGAAGAAATAAGGCGGTACAAGCGCCAAAGAGAAAACTTCTCTTTGGTGCTAATAGCAGGTATATATAAAACGGTTCTAAGAACCCACTTTCCGACATAGACTGCAGCATCTTTTGTCGATCAGCTTCGTATTGCAGCATTTTGAATGTGGAGGAACTACTGTCACTTTTCCTCGCTTACATTTTTTACCATCTCTTTACCATTTATCGTGATTTACCTTCTCTTTTCCCCCTTTCCATTCTCCTCGTGGTCACATCTCTCCTGAGTTTGACTTGCCTTTCCCGTCCCCTTGCTATCATGGCTATGCTAGACATGATTTCGTCTGCGTGACGCTAAGGAGCGAAATCAGATGGCAGCATCCTCCTTTCCATCTTCCTCTCCTCCTCAGCCTCACTTCTCTTTCCAGTCTCCTCGCTATTTATGGCTGTGCTGTTGATGGCTATGCTATTTGCCGCGTGATCGAGCACAGTCGGCGCCTGGTGGCTACTGGGTGAAGGGCGCCTAGTGCGCATTGCTCCCTGCATCGTCTGCTAGCCACCACGTCGTGTTTGCATACGTGCGTATGTCATGTAGAGGAGGCGCTGGTGTGTTCTGTTATGTTAGCGCAAGTTGAACTGCTTCTACGTATGCGTAACGCGATACACAGAAGCATCTGGCCTTGCTCGGCTCCATACGCATTGTAATGAGATCGGTGAGGGCAACTTTCGTAGTGCTGCTTATTGTCGTCGTATCCTCCGTTCGGCAGAATAATTTCAGTGTGGGTGCCGCTTTCTGGCTAAAGCCCAGTCAAGTACACTAGGCTTTGTCCGAAACGTGAGGAGTATAGAAATTGAAGGACACTTTGTAAATTCCAAAGTGTGTTCGTCGAAAGCCTGTGGCCACTGGACTAACTATGCAATGTCTTCTTTTTTGCACTCTCTGTGGAATAGCACACAAACAGAATGTGTGCGTACTTTAACGTCATAGCGTTAGAAAGCTCCTTTCACTGAAATTCCAGCGTCGGTGTCGGCATCGTTGGTTGTGGGCGAAAAATCATCACCTTGTCCGTGTCAGCGGTCCGGTACTGCACGAGGAAGACCAACGAGACAAAAAAAATTGAAGGACACTTTGTACATTCTAAAGTGTGTTCGGCGAAAGCGTGTGGCCGTTCCACTGACTATGCCATGTCTTTTTTTTCCTTTACACTCTCAGTGGGATAACACACAAAGCGAATGTGTGCGTGTTTTCTTTTTTTAATTTTTTACCGCGAGTCGCAGCGAGACGCGAGACTAATCTTCCTCCTTTCGCATGCGTTAGTATTTTCTCGCGCTTTGTGCATCGTGCAAACGCCATAGCGTTCCAGCGCTTAAATTGACGGGCCCTTTGTAAATTCGAAGGTGTATTCCGTGAACGCCTGTGTCCATTGAGACGGCGTCGGTCAGAATGATTGCAAACGCTGGGCACAGCGAAGCTACGCAAGCAAAGAGCGAGCGCTGTAGCGTCCGACGCGACCGGCGTCCGTTTGCGCATCCCGGCGGCCACCTGGCTCTGTGCCAGAGCTCGGATGGACGGGACGGACGGACATGGACGGACGGACGGACGGACAGACAGATAGACGGACGGACGGATGGACGGACGGACGGACAGACGGACGGACACCGGGCCGACAGACGGACGGACGGACGGACGGACACCGGGCGGACGGACGGACGGACAGACGGACGGACGGACGGACGGACGGACAGACGGACGGACGGACACCGGACAGACGGACGGACAGACAGACAGACGGACGGACGGACAGACGGACAGACGGACGGACGGACGGACGGACGGACGGACGGACGGACACCGGACGGACGGACGGACGGACGGACACCGGACGGACGGGAGCATGAGCCATTAAAGGCTTTCGCCTTAATACCCGCGGTGCCTGTTCCGGGAAGAGTTGGATTGCCAAGAGGACGGGCAAGGTAAGAAAACCTTCCACGCATCTTTCTGAAGATAGCGGAATGTGCGTCACTGCCAAGCGGGATAAGGATGCCACTGAAAATTGGTTCCTAGCAAACGACGAAGGATTAGTCGACCCTCCCACTCTCTTCGTAGTAGTTGCTGCGTGGGGTGGCAGTTTTGAAGAAAATCCTGCCAGACTACTACATTCCTCTGCTCGAGCGCAGACATACAAATTTGGCACGTGTTCAGGGGAGCAGGTATCTTTTGACGACCAGTCCCCCCATCTCCTCTTTCAGGCTCTTCCCCCCTCGTCGACAGAGTTATGGGACTATGCCAGGCCAAGTTTTTCGGCCATGTGCAAAATCTTCATGCCGTGTGCAATTATGTTCGTGCTGTGCGTTCGTGACCATATTTTGGCATCGTCTTAGACTGT
The DNA here is from genome assembly GCA_030522465.1 of Rhipicephalus appendiculatus. Classification (NCBI taxonomy): domain Eukaryota; kingdom Metazoa; phylum Arthropoda; class Arachnida; order Ixodida; family Ixodidae; genus Rhipicephalus; species Rhipicephalus appendiculatus. The sequence continues at coordinate 12,490 of JALIZH010027146.1, forward strand.
GCGCTATCCACTGGTATGGTGTGGTGTCTTCCCCTTCCCTCGTGGGTGGAGTGCAGAGACCACCGGACACGGTATTGGCTGAAGATGCAGACAATGCGCCCAGGGTTGGCAGCGCGGCGCTATAAAAGCCGAACACTTTTTGTACAATATCGCTTTTTCTACTCTTATTCTCACTCACTTCTCCTTACAATGTATATAAATCTCTGTCGTTTCGCACGAGCGCCTCTCTTCTCTGCTAAGTTGGACGATGGGTCCGACGGCGGGGGCCAGCTACCAATATCGAGACCCGCCGGACCCGGGTTCCCAACTACTGGAATGAGCGCGGAGATGCTGCAATCACCGGGCCCAACACATGGAGCCAGCGGTGCAATGCGGCCTACTATACCTCGCGACAACTTGCTGCGGCAGCACAGCCAAGGCTACGAAGCCGAATCACGCTCTTTTAGATGTGAAGCATCTTAAGGCGAAGCTTAATCCGGTGGTGGTGGTGTGCGGCGTGACCTCCCTTACTGCGCATGCGCGAACCCTTTAAAAAAATAAAAAAAACCTCCTTTCCCCCCTCTCTCTCCTCTAGGCATCTCTCCCCGCGGCAACCACACCCCTCACTGCGCATGCGCCTCCCCTCCTCTCTCCCCTCCTACACTCACCTCTCTCTCCTTTAGGCATCCATGCCCGCGGCGCCCACACTCCCACTGCGCATGTGCGTCCCCCCTCTCTCTCCTCTCCTACGCTCCCCCCCTCTCTCCTCTAGGCATCCCTGCCCGCGGCGTCCACACTCCTACTGCGCATGCGCGTACCCTCCTCTCTCCTCTCCTACGCTCCCCCCTCTCTCGGCTCGTGACGCCGACGCAGGCAGCGTCTGCTAGCGAGTTTCTTGGTTGAAAAAGCCGACTGCTCGCGCTGCACAACCGTTCACTAGCCACTCCGTATATATGGCAACAGATTTTGACCTGCAAGGTGGTGCCGGTGGGAGATTTCAACTGTGCGTTATTGAACAATAAAAATTGGCAGCGTGCGCGTTAACTAAAAGCGGACTGCGGGTCTCTGTGTCCAGTCGGAGTCTTCTGTCTCTCATTGCCCATTAGCAGCGATTGGCATGTTCCTGTAGGAAACACCGCTCCATCACTACGTGCTTTGCGCCTCCCCAGTTTTCTCTACTGCGCAACGCTCCGATGAGCGCCAGCGTCAACGCCGCCGCCAGTGTAAGCGTTTACACCCGCTGCTTCACAGCTACACAAGGTTCCCTTTAGCGGGAGATGGTGTAATTTTTTTAGATGTGAAGCATCTTATGGCGAAGCTTAATCCGGTGGTGGTGGTGGTGGTGTGCCGCGTGTCCTCCCTTACTGCGCATGCGCAAACCCTTTTAAAAAAATAAATAAAAAAACTCCTTTCCCCGTCTCTCTCCTCTAGGCACCCTCCCCGCGGCAACCACACCCTCACTGCGCATGCGCCTCCCCTCCTCTCTCCTCTCCTACACTCCCTCCTCTCTCCTCTAGGCACCCCTGCCCGCGGCGTCCACACTCCCACTGCGCATGTGCGTCCCCCTCTCTCTCCTCTCCTACGCTCCCCCCCCCTCTCTCCTCTAGGCATCCCTGCCCGCGGCGTCCACACTCCTACTGCACATGCGCGTCCCCTCCTCTCTCTCCTCTCCTACGCTCCCCCCTCTCGCCTCGCGACGCCGACGCAGGCAGCGTCTGCTAGCGAGTTTCTTGGTTGAAAAAACCGACTGCTCGCGCTGCATAACCATTCACTGGCCACTCCGTATATATGGCAATGGATTTTGACCTGCAAGGTGGTGCCGGTGGGAGATTTCTCCTGTGCGTTGTTGAACAATAAAAATTCGCAGCGTGCGCGTTAACTAAAAGCGGACTGCGGGTCTCTGTGTCTAGTCGGAGTCTTGTGTCTCTCATTGCCCATTAGCAGCGATTGGCATGTTCCGGTAGGAAACACCACTCCATCACCGCGTGCTTTGCGCCTCCCAAGTTTTCTCTCCTGCGCAACGCTGCGATGAGCGCCAGCGTCAACATCGCCGGCAGTGTAAGCGTTATTGCCCGCTGCTTCACATCTACACATGGTTCCCTTTAGCGGGAGATGGTGTAATTTTTTTTATTACACTTCGTCATGTAGTCCGCGAACGCTAGCTTTTATATAATACGTAGCATTAAAGAAATCATAAAAACAAAAGATGTAGTTATTATGTTCAAGATCGTTCGCATTGTTATCAAGAAAGCTTATTCGGTGCCGGAGTTTTGTTTGTTGCTGTTTGTTGTTTTCTGGTTTTCTGCTGTAATTTCACCTGTTTCCTGCCCCGGTAAACAACGATGGCGTCATTCGGTTGCAGCAAGTTCACATCGTGGCTTGTGAGCGAGGATGAGTGCGTGTTCGTTAGGTGATATCTGTAGTCATCGAGCAGAAAGAAAAGAAGACAGCTGTGCGTCGTCAGGTATTTTGTTCCCCGCATACGCTATCACGGAGAACGAAGTTGTGTGCGAGTGATACCGTCAGCGCTAGTGGGTCTCTCATCGGGATAACCACCTTGCAAGTGACATCGGCGACCTGTCAGACTTCAGCAAGACCAGCTGCTTAAAAGCAATATTGCGATTGGAAACTGTACGTAAAAACAATGACCCTTTTTCATAAATTGCCTTCCATACGTGGTCGGTCTTTCGGTTCCCTGATACTGCTGATACAATCACGCGAAAGATCGCGTACTGCAACACCGTACCCGTCGGCGTCTACGGCGGGAGCGGTTCTTGGCGTTTTGCGATGACAACGATTTTCGAGGACAAAATCACCAGTGCAAAGCTTCACCTGGGCAACAGGTACGTTCATGTCTATTATGCGGCTAACTGCCAAAACAGCGTTATTCACCTACTGAGGAGTGCGTTTCACCCGCTTGGATTTACCACTGCCGTGGATTTACGAACGTGAGACGTCCGCCTGTGACCGGTTGTGACCAAGATATCTGTGACCCATTGACGCCTTCGCGTCGACAAACAAAATAACATAAGCATCTCCAGAAAGTTCTTGCGTCTCGAAAAGAAGGAAAACGACGATACCGACTCTGTATTCACCGAAATTTAGGATATGGTTTCTTGCCATTGCGTTGAATTTCCTATCTCATAGTTCCTGCTCGGCCGTGCCCCCCCGCCTCCCCCTTTTTTTTCAGAAATAAATCTGGCCGCTTCAATAAAGCTACTTGCTCTGTTCCTTAGCAATAAAGAATATTTCATTGCTTTGGAAAAAAAAACAAATGCAAGCATTAATTTATGGTGCTCACTTTGCACGTGGGCTTGAACCGCTAGCTGGCAGGTTAGCGTTATGCTCGAATTCGCGGAAGAACACAGCATTCATTCCACGTATTTTTCCTTCCCTGCTGCGTTCATAAGTATCCCAAGGCTTGTCATAGCTTTCGATTAAAGCTACATAGAACCTATCTTTTAATACACCATTTCAAAAATAACATCATAAACCTTCGATGTTCGTGCGAAAGCGTACATGTTGGATGCGCTTGCGAAACCGAAAGCGAAATCGCCCGCAAACGGACTACTTCGCGTAGTAACATATGTGCAGAAGCTCCCCCACGTAGCTTTGGCTGTACTGCCACAGAAAGTTGTCGCGAGGTATAGGGTGACGGAGCGACTGGCACCAGCGGTGGGAAGCTCCCTAAACCCAGAGTCCCAACTGGTGGCAGCGATGGGATGCTCCCTAATCCCCAGTCCCAACAAAGGCTAGCAGTTCAGAAGGCGATGAACACAAGGACCAATTACGCTATCGCGTTCTACTGTTGAAGGCCTTCCAATTTTATCTTTTTTTTTAATTTTTACCGCGAATCGCAGCGAGACGCGAGACCAATCTGCCTCCGGTTTCGCATGCGTTCGTATTCTCGCGCTTTCCGTGTCGTTCTGACGCCATACGCGTTCCAGCGCTCATAAGGCTCATTTATCCTTACGAGTAATGGGGAGACGCCATAGCTGACACCATTCCAGGGGGCCCGAGTGACGTCAGTCACCGTTAGTATGAGGCATTAAAGGCTTTCGCCTGAATAAATAGTGTGTGAATCCAGCGCTTCAGCAGTGGCAAACAAAAATGACGCGGCAGCCATGTACTTTCGCGTTGTTGTCAGGTGCATAACTGCTGTATTGGTTATGCGATGAGCTTTTGCTTTGCTTAAGATGTGCCTTTATTGTACGGTAGTGGTGCCCACCACAGAGATATATTTCCATGAAGTAAAATTGGCGCTTCGGTGCTTAAGGTATGAGGTCAAGTGTCGTAATTTTTTTTTAAAAGCGATATTCACTAGAGACAATTAGCCTACGATATAAAAGACATTTTTCAAGCACATGCGAGCATTGTAAAGCAGGTCCTATTTTTGTTAATTTTTCATAATTAAAAATTTCATTAGAAGTGGGCCTTACGCAACACTCCTAACTCATGTTCCGCTCTTTAAAAAAAGATTTCTTTTTTGTAGGAACATGAAGATGGCTTTGGCCTATGCAATGAACCTAACCAAAAAGGAACGGATGAATATTAAAAACATAGTGATTAAATAACCAAAAATGTATGCACCAGCACTAGGGACACCTTAGTATAAGAGGCAGCCATATTAAATCTTTTGGCATGATTTTGCTTATTGAGGTTCACTGCACGCCTACTAACGTGATAAGGAGGTGTGCCAAGTTTTCATGAAGAATGTTTATTAGCAAAAAAAAGTTAGGACTGTTCGCGTACGGAAGAACACCAGAAATATAAGTTCTGAGACAATCAACAAAAAGGATTTGAAACAGATGCAGCGCTTACACAAGGTGATCACGAGAGCTAAAATTCTCAATATTTGCTGTCAATTCCATCGTGGAACTTACTACTGTGTGCCCATGCTCGAGCGGCAACTCCCAATTTTTTTTTTGCTAGCTTGTATTGCAGCATCAGTGCCATGACGGGACGCTTTCGTGATGCGGTGCTGATCATTTGTGAAGCAAGCTTTCGCAGTGTAGAGGCTTAGATCAATCCGAATTTGCCTAAAAATATCAAATGTGCTTCTGTTGCCGTTACTGAAATGACACAGCGTCAAACAAAGCAAATTTGATGGTTTACAGTCTCACGTACGTGTCCTTGAGTGTGAACAACAGATGTACCACGTTACGCCTTCGCCTGGTGAGAACTTTATGAATTTTATGAAAAAAATGATGAGTTGACAACGCTTTTAGAGCATTATTACATGTTCGAAGTTGATATGATTGCTAAGTAACCAACAAAATATTACATATGAAGTTAATCTTATGATTCACACAAAACTGGCACTTTCAGTTTTGGTTTCGTAGATGATGGGTGGTCTCACATTTTTCCTTGTATCTTTTCAAAGAATCTTCGTAGACAGAAACATTGTGCAGCAAAATGATGGGCAGTAAATTGCACATCTAAAGTTAACAAAAACCAAAGAAATGACATTTTGGAAAAAAAATCGCTTTTTCCACTTGGCCTCCTACCTTAAACTGTCGCCTAAAAAAACAGAAAATAGAATGGCACGGAAACGATAAAACGGAGTTGCGCAATTTTAATTTGGGGCAAAATTTTTGGAGAAATCACGCGAGCGCTAGAAGTTAGGCACGCTTTAAAGAACCCAGATAGTCAAAATTAATCCAGATAGAAGGCCTTACAATTAGGCTGTATAATTTCACGCAAAACCAAATTTTTTCGAACCCGAAAGTGTTTTATGCCGGGGTCCACCAAGACTTCGGTGACGTATTTCCGTCACGTAAATGACTTAGAAAAACAAAGGACACGATCAGATGTCAAAGAAAAAGGGTTCCGTCAATGGGAGTCGAGCTCACGACCTCTCGGTCCACTCCAACAAATGCCGGGCACGCTACCCACTGTACCACGGTTTAACACTCTGGAGGTTGTAAAGACACGCCTTTTATATGTCACCCTTTCCTCTCGCAGTGGGCAATTGGTCGGTGAGGTGCTGTCGTCCCCTGCGAGAGGTAAAACGAAGTAATGAATCACGACCATGGCCTCCGCGATTAGCTATAACCAGGAAGTTGCAGTCGCATAACATCGATTCCCAAGGTACATGGGATATGCCGAATTTTGCATGTAGGTTTCTCGAGCTAATCCCAACTCCTCGACCGCGCTATTGGATTATAGCCCCAAATAAATGGAAGCAGACTTCACGCCACTTCTGTGGAGTCATCTATCATCGATCAGTTGGCAGGTGCGACATTCCCCTATACCCCCGGCCATAACGACTGCCCTCAGGACAGTGGTTTTCTCGGCTTTCCTGTAAGGTTAGGGAACTTGCTAGTCTTTTCCTGTTATTTTTCGTATTCTTTTTCTATTCCGCACGGTAAGAGTTCTTTCCGAGCATGAATGTGAGAGACATGCACACGTATTGCACTTACCTAGAGTAAAGTTGTTTGGCCTACTACCAATTCACTGCTGCTTAAGCTGCTTGTTTTTATTAGCAGTTGTACGCACACATTGACTGTTGTACCCTTCAAATACATGATTTTAAAAAAAATGGACGTGCCTGAAAGTATGACCTGCAAGAATTGGACCTCATTTTTAAGCACGAAAGAGTGTTATGCCGGGGTCCACAAATCTTTCACTGAAGTCATTCCTCTCGTCCGCCGCGGTGGATCAGTGGCTACGGTGCTCGGCTGCTGACCCGAAAGTCGCGGGTTCGATCCCGGCCGCAGCGGTCACATTTCGATGGAGGCGAAATGGTAGAGGCCCGTGTCCTGTGCGATGTCAGTGCACGTTAAAGAACACCAGATGGTCGAAATTTCCGCAGCCCTCCACTACGGCGTCTCTCATATTCATATCGTGGTTTTGGGACGTTAAACGCCAGATATTATTATTAAGTCATTCCTCTCACGAAAATGACGTCATTTGACCTTGTCCCCTTTGCTTCTGCTGTCTTTTGTTTTTTTTTAGTTTCTTTTCTTGATAAGATTGAGCCTGAATTCAGTATGATTGTTTCGTTTGTATGTGTTACTACTCCTCCATGCTGTATGCACCACTGTGTAATTAGCTCTTATTTTCATCCTTGTATGTGTGTATACATATATTTTGTGATGTGGCTATTTCTTTTGAGTTGGCCCCCCTGCAATAATGCCTTCATGGCGCTGCAGGTACTTGTATAAATAAACAAACAAACAAATAAATAAATAAATAAATAAATAAATAAAAGAAAAGGTTCCGCTGTGTGGTAATGCGACCCACACCTTCTTCGTCCACGACGATAGCAGCCCGAAGCTCTATCCACTGAGCTACAGTCACACGCACACGAGGCTTCGTAAACGCATCTTATATCATTGACACCTTCTACTTCTTGCTGTACTCTTGGTTGGCATAAAGTGCCTTGATGAGCGCTTCCTCCTCTTTAGGATGACGAAGTCTGTGGCGTCTACTACGGCACGGCTGCCATATTTGTGCTCGCGTAATTTCACCTCTATTCGACAGGTGCCACTGAGAGGCGAGGGACGCTGGTCAGAAAATGGCTGCGGGGTGACATCACCCCATTCAAAGAGTGACGACTCCTTAAGGAGGGCGCACGCATTGAGACACACTAGGTTGGCAGGGGTGTGCCACCGCCCAGGAGTGGTGAAGCAAATGACTGCATCATGACCGTGGCCTACGACAGGGCTCGGCAACCTTTTGAGGCGGAGGGCCAAGTTGCATGAAGCCGACACAGAAAAAGATATTTGAAGGTGGCGGCGCGGGCGTCTTGTTTTTGCTCACCGCAATATTTTTGGATTTCGCGGCTGAATTTAATGCGAACTATAAATGTGGTGTCGAAAATGTTTTATCTTGGTTTTAATGGGCAATACTGTGAACTACATCCATGCTTTTTTGAAGCTGTCCTCCAAACGGAAAAAAATGTAAAAAAAATGGCAAACACGGCCCAAATCGAAAATGTTTGCTAAGTTTGATGCGTCTTCGCCCGTTTGCTATTTTACACAGAAACTTCAGAACTCTGCCACATATAGAAAAAGGCCTTTGAAATAATTCTGCGAAAGATCCCTTTCCTACAAGCAGCGTAAAAAAAGAAAAAAATAGTTAAAAGAGCAAGTTTTTTCAAAAAGGCCCATTTTCAAAAAACAAAATAAAAAAAACCCCGGTCTCAATTTTGACGAAAATTTTTTATCGAAAAGCGCTTATGTCAGTCAATGCACGGTTTCAATATCATATGTCCTCCTTCGCTTTGTTAACGAGATATAACGGGCCAAAGTGCCCCTTGCTGTGTGTTCTCACTGCAGTGCATTTGATGGTTGTTATCAGCTTGCATTGGGCGTAAATATACAGTACTAATTATTTTGCTGCAGCGAAACTTCACTCTGGTGGCCTGTCTTCAGGAAAAATGTATTGTCAGATTTTATTTGTGCCTAGAGTGTGTGGGGGGTGGCAGCTTCCGCTCTTTAAAGGACTACGCAGTTTGCAGCCTGCAACTTCGCCTAGAGCATACTTTGGAAGTGAATTAAAATATATTCTTAGCGTTTGCTGTGTCCAACACATCGTACTGAGTGTCTTTGCATACAAAGGAAGCCTACAGCAGGCTTTTTATGGCCTCAAAATTGGCTCAAGATTTGGTGGCACTGCCCCTTTAAGCACTGTACATTAGTGGTTCAAGCTCAAACCAGCTAAATCTTGTCAGTGTAATTCATCTGCTTGTCAGCACATCACCAGAAGGAACCTTGACCACTTTATCTTACAAAGATTGCAGCAGCCAAAATTAGAAGCTGGTCAAGGGACACACACATGAGCACATATGTTCAACCTGGCCCTTTGAAATGGAGGTTCAGTTTCTTAACTGCATGCATATGTACTAGCTTTGTTTATATATGATCACTGTCTTGCCTAACTGCACTTAAAAAATGTTGTTGGAAGTATACAAACTGTGTTTTTCATAATTCTACCTGCTCTTCTGTTGACGATAGTGGTGCAAGGGTTAAAGAAGAAAATAAAGGGAGTGGAAAGAAAAACCACCGTTCTAGACTAGAAACAGCTGCAGTTTCTTGACCTATAGTTTCACGAGAGCCTCTTAGGCCACATACTTTCACATTATTTTTTTCCTGCACTGTTTCCATCGAAGCATTTATATATGTGCACATTTTCACGAAATGTGAGTTAGGCACTTTTTCCGTATACTCCCTTTCTTCTTAAACCCTCAGAAAGCCATTAAAACGTCGAAAAAGGAAAAACTGAGAGGCAGAAACAGAGATATTAAACAGAGAGGTGGCTACTAACAACTGACATTTATTTCGAAACAACACCTCCTCCTATAAGTCCGTACAGAGCATGCTCAAAAGCACCCTTCTAGATCACTGCACCAATCTTACCCATGAACGTCACCACTGTTCAAGAAAGTCACACTCTTTCCTGGTCAAAAAAAACAAAAGCTGCGCTTACACATTTTCCTGGACCAAGTTTCCAAATATGGTATGCCTCAATCTATTCCCTTTCACGCTGCGTCTTAGCCTTACCTACAACGGATACATTTCCAAACATGGGTGTACAATCGCACTGCTTACACTGTAGCGGAAGGTTACCACCACTGCCAGAGGGTAGATTTCCATGCTCCCGCATACGAATGTTAATACATCGGCCAAATTGTTCAATGTATTGCTTATCACAACTAAGCGGAGTGCTATACACCACACATGTGTCACATGCGCAGTTGACACGTTTGTTTCTCTGCTTTGTGTGCCGAGCTGCGCAACCCTCTTACACAGACCTGCCAGTCTGCGTGGTGCGGAACAGACCAATCTGGTATCATTTCAGGCAGCAGCCTCTTTCAGCCTTTGTGAGATACTCTGTACGTACGGCATAACTAGCAGGTTCTTTTTCTTATGGTCTCGAACATCACGATCACTCCTGTGAAACCTCCTACTCTAAACTAGTTAAAAGGGCTATCGCCAGTTTATGTTTCTCAAATGCTGTGGCTAGGAGCTGCACCCATCAAATGCAATATAGCGTTGTTCAGCAGCAATACAGGCTCTGGCGGCAGGCTATCCTAAGACTTCGATCACGTAGCACTGTGGCTGAATATTTGTTCATAGCATCTGAGATTGAAACACAGTAGTGATTGTGATGTTCGAGACCATAAGAAAAAGAACCCGGTGGTTATGCCGTACGTACATGATATCTCACACAGGTTGAAAAAGGTTGCTGCCTGAAATGATACCAGATTGGTCTGTTCCGCACCAAGCAAAACTTGCAGGTCTGTGTAACAGGGTTACGCAGCACGGCACACAAAGCGGAGAATGCGACATCAAATATCAACTGCGCATGTGACATGTGTGGTGTATAGCATTCCGCTTAGTTGTGATAAGCAATGCATTGGACAATCTGGTCGATGTATTAACGTTCGTTTGCATGTAAATCTACCCTCTGGCACTGGTGGTAACCTTTCGCTACAATGTAAGCAGTGCGATTGTACACCCATTGTAGGTAAGGCTAAGACGCAGCATGAAAGATAAAAAATTGAGGCGCACCTTATTTGGAAACTTGGTCCGGAAAAATGTGTAAGCGCAGCTTTTGTTTCGTTTGTGACCAGGAAAGAGTGCGACTTTCTTGAACAGTCGTGACTTTCATGGGTAAGATTGGCACAGTGATCTAGTAGGGTGCTATTGCGCATGCTCTGTACGGACTTAGGAGGAGGTGTTTTTTTTAAATAAACGTCAGTTGTTAGTAGCCACCTCTGTGTTCAATGACTCTGCTTCCGCCTTTCAGTTTTTCCTTTTTCGACGTTTTAGTGGCTTTCTTAAAGTTAAAGTATGTACCAACTTGCCCAACAAGCAACTCTTGAATGCCTTTCTTCTCTCTCCTTACTCACCACACATAAATTAGCTGAAGAATCCACTTTGCTAAAATATTTTTTTTCCTTTTTTACACCATTATCGTTGTTTAGACAAAGAAGGAATGGGATATAGAGGTAAACTTACAATATGGAATTTTTTATGGCACAAATGAAAAAAAAAAGGATGACAAAGCAGAAAGTCATCAAGGGCTTGACTACTGTTAGACACAACCTCATGAAATCAACAGTCAAGAAGTCAAGGAAGGCATAGGGGACATTATTTGTAGTCTTTTAACTGTAATGTAGTAATTGTGATATATGATGTAAAGAAATTAAGGTGAATGAAAAAGACAACATGCCGCCCATAGGGAGTGAATGTACAACGTTCGTATAATGCGTCGGATGCTCTACCAATAAGCTTCAGCAGAGGTCATCCATCTGTCCACTTTATTGGGTACTATATCTGTGCATGTAAGTGTGGGAGTGTTAGCCAGTACTGCTCGCAGCCATGACTGCGAGTGTGGAACACACTTCTTTTTAATGTGATATAGTGTTAAAGAGCGCATTTCGTAGAAATTCTAATGTCATTGGCGACGGTGATGACATTGGTTGTGAGTGAAAAATCGCCACTGTCCATGAGCAAAAGTTCAAAATAGATAAAAACAAATAATAATAAAAAAAAAACTCCCGCCTGAGTGATGATCAAAATCAGGCCTTCTGCATGCAAGCTGGTGTTCTACCACAGAGCTATGCCAGTGTCTGAAACTGATTCATGAAAAAACAATGTCATGTAGTGAGAGGGGTCTGCTTGTAATGTTGTGTGGCAGAATCGTAGCATCGCACCAGGCTTCAAAACAAATTGCGCAATGAGTGGGCAGTTTAAAGCTGCCCATCCATTAAAAAAGTGCGCAGGTGCTCCTGGCACCTTACAGATGCATAGCGGGCACTTCACAACCGTACTTGCAGTAGACATTCTACGATAGCTTCAAGCGGCCAATGTTACTCACGCAACGTTAATGTTCCCTTCCTTGTGGCACTGTTGAAGGTGGTGCACACGGGGCCCGATTATGGTATCATGTTCTACTCTTGAAGAAGAAGCTCAAGTGACCTCCAATTTTTTGCCACTTGGTGCCACATAGTACGTGATTGTTTTGCGGGTTGGCCACTGGCTGATAATTCCTCGTTATGAGTTAACATTCATTCATAGCGGGAGTCTTGTTCCATCAGACTTACTGCCTTCAGGTAGTATGCGAGGGTTTATTGATAAGGTGCCAGCCCGTTAAACGATCGGGTGCGACATTTCGCCAGGTGGCAAAAAAAGTGTGTTCCACACTCGCAGTTGTAGCTACAAGCGACTAAAACTCCCTGGTTTACATGCAGAGAAATACCCAATAAAGTGCACGTAGGGATGACCACTGCCTGAGTGCAATTGCTATAGCTTCGAATGTGTTATCCAAAAGTTGTAGGTTTGCTCCCCTGCGGGCAGCAAGTTGTCTTTTCGTCCACTTTTCTTCTTTCCTCGCTTTTATAATTACTACACTATAAATAATGTCTCCTATACTTTCCTTGTTGCTTGTTGGTTTCATGAGGCAATGAAAAAAAGTGGACATGTACAACACAGATTGCAGCAGTCGTATAGTTTGTTTTGTGGACAGTAGGGCATACACTCACAATATTTTTTCTCTTCCAGGTGTCTCCAAACACAATTGTGACAGCTACAAGACAACTATCACCACTAGGAAGGCTTTTGAGCTTGTCTCATGTGCTGCAGGAATAGCCAGACACAACTACTCTTTGAAGAAAATAAACCTCTTGAGCATTCTGTAGGCAGATTACATAATAAGGAATCCTTTACACATTACTAAATCCTTATGCAGTGTGTAAACAGACTGGGCATCATGGTATGGGTCAAAAGAGCAAAAAGACAAGTTAAGTGCCACGAGAAGAGAAAGAACACAGGCATTGGTGTCACAAGGCACATGCCAGCATTTGTTGCTGCTCAGTATTAGAGACCAGCTAGTTCTTGCTGGACGTTTAGTCCAGAGCCAGACAATATGTATGACACGGAGCACCGAAGCCATGTGCTCTTGCTGGAAATCTGATTCAGAGACCAGGCGAGGTGGTACGTCATACCAGGAAACCAGGTGAGGTGGTCTACTGTACTAGGGACCAGGCAAGGTGGCTGCTGTTCTGTTTGCTTTTCCAGGTAGCTGCTGTTCCATCTGTTGTTCCGAGTGGCTGCTGCTGTTTTGGGCTTTCTGTCGGTGGCAAGCATTGTAGCTGGGCTTACTGTGCTACTCTAGAGGCCACAGTGGAGTCTTTTGCTGCCACTTCTGCAGCTCCCAGTCATGCTGTGCTGTGGGTAGACCCATGGTGACGTCCGCAAGTCAAGCAACTCTTCAACTCAAAGGATTCGTCGTGTGAATGGGCTCTCACCACAAAGACAAGGAACGGCGAGAGGCAGTATTTACATTTGTACAAACATTTTATGTTACCAGTACCAATACATGATAAGCTACTTTCTTTTGAGTAATATTTGATGTGAAAAAATTTGTATTTTATTTATCTGTAAATATATATAATTTATTTGACTGAGTGCACTTCGGTTTCAATCGCGTCCTTGGTGAGTGGCTCTGGGCCCACAGCATTATGCTTTCCATCACACTTAGGCGTTGTTTAGCGCTCACAGGTTGAAACTGTGCAACTTAAAACTAAGTTATCAATGCAATTTCATTTCTAGCATCTTCAGTTCGTGTCGTATTGGAGTAAATTCAACTGTAACACTCATCAGAGGCAATATTACTTTTGGTGGCCAGATTTGTAGCAATATGACGCAGTTAGCTTGAGCAATTTTGCATACCAGTCGTTATTCTGACGCAGACACTTGGGCTAGTTGGTGATAACTTGGGCATCTGAACAAATGTAAAGGAACGCTCGTTTAAGGAATATACACGTAGACGCCCTTCCTGTCTACGAGTCTCTTCCTTATTTGAGTGTTGCTTTGTGCTTGTGTTAATATGTCTGCCGTGTTTCAATCTGTGAGCACTGTACTGTCGGCCGCAAAAGTTTGCGGGATTTGCAGCGCGTGGCGGAGCGACGAAAAACTGCATCGCTGCGTCACCTACCGTGACGCGGCGGGTGTTGAGGATATCGGCCTCAGTTGTTGGATCTTATCCGGATCCAGCAACTGAGGCCGATAGCCTCAACACCCGCCGCGTGACGGTAGGTGACGCAGCGATGCAGTTTTTCGTCGCTCCGCCACGCGCTGCAAATCCCGCAAACTTTTGCGGCCGACAGTATACATTCAGGCACAACATACGTACAAGGTCCAAAATATGTCCACGAAGGGATCCCATTCTGGATCTCCGGTGGATGTGCGAAAATGTTTTTTTGAATATCTGTCGGACATCCGATAGAACTCCAGCGGAGATTTACGGATCTCCAATGGATATCCATTACAGCCGAAACGGATATACATCGGATTTCCGAGGGATATCTGTGGTTGCTTGGGATTTACATTTTATTGTCTGTGCTACACAACGTGACTTTGAAATCGAAACGTAAAAACTGAAGGCTTTCACGGTGTATATTCTACTAGGGAAAGCAAAATAAGCTGTCTCCACAAATAATTAGCCACAAGCTGGGAGGAAGCGAAGACGCTTTCATAAAATCTTCGAGTTTCAATGTAGGACTTGAAATACTGCATTCTCTGCTATTGTTAACAGTGAATTTTTATGACCGTGTGCCTGGAACTACTTCACCTAAGTGGTATTTGGGCTATTACGCAATTTAGACAAGTTTTGCTGTAGATAACTAGGATTGCTTTAGAGCAAGTAATAACAGGCGTTTCCACATTGGGATGCAAGCTGTTAATTGCTAATTAGAGTTAAACGCGCCCAAGTCACCCGAATTGTTGGTGGAATACGACTGATGACATTCCGTTCAATGATGGGCGACGAAGGACTACAACCACGTTTATTATAACTCAGAATAATTGCGACAGCCAGAATTTTTAAGCGAAGCTATTACGACTCAGAGATCTCCGTGGCGGTGTCGTATACGGGAACAAACCGGCGTAGTATGCCAAAAACGCGGCTTCGGTGACCGTACATAAATGCAGCCTTCGAAAGTGCGCCAGTCACATGCGTGGTTGTAGGCGGAGTTTTTCAATAAATCACAGTCTCTAGCTCGTGGACTACTCTAAGATCAGCCGTTTCTAATACGGCAGGCTGATCTTTTATCGAGGTGATTCGCCGTATCACGTTGCCATGTGTCACTGTGGCCTGAATATGAGCGCATATCCGTCGTTGCTGCCTGTAGCAATTGAAGCGTTGCGCTGCTAAGAACATGGGTGAAGGTTCAATTTCTGGCATGGAGAAAATAAAAAAGTACGGAGGGAGCATTCCGCAATGCGACAGGGAGAAAGAAGCATTGCACCGTGTCTTCTACCAACATCGCGAATAGTCTTATGCTCGTGTGCGCATTGTGCAAACCTTCCGAAGTAGGTGTGAAGTACCGTAGAGGCCAGGCCTGTCGACGACTCCTGTGGTCACAGTGTGTCATGCAGTCACGACCCATCATGGAAACGGGTATGCACCACAATGGTTAAATACCACTACTCGCTATCGGTACACTAGAAATGTAGAAGGCAACAGTTAGCCCAAGAAGTAGCCGATGACGTTAGGGGAGCAGAAACACCCTTCCTTAAATAGCATAGGGAACTGAAACCGGGCACGTATGGAAGAAGAAGAAACGCCACCTTAGTAAGCTGAATTCCGACACAGTTTTCTGAGACGTTAGTGGAGCGGAAGCGCCCTTCCCTACATGCCCGGTTTCAGGCTTGGCAACACTACTGCTTCATCAAAGAAATCTCTCTCAAAACACTGCATGCTTCGCCCCTCCCCAGGTTTCACGTTTGTGGAGCTGAAACACCCATACCTACATGCTTCGCTACTCCCCAGTTTTTATTTGACTGCTGTGATGTTTGGAAGAGGACGTTTCTTACTTCTGGCGTATCTATGGCGTCCGCGATTGTTTTCCTTTATTTTCTGCACAAATGGTTTTTCGATCACAGAATCGTTTCTGGGCGTTGTTATACCTCCGAAAAGGCCTGTAGGTATCTTTTTTCCCTTTCCAGCATTTCTGTCCCTCGCATTGTTCCTGTATGAATCACTGGTTGTTGAAATTGCATTTCTGTATTTATCCGTTTTGTTTGTTTGTTTTATTAGCAAGGTTGTGCCGCTGACCCAGGTAATACTTCCAGAAAAAAAAGTTTTTGAAAATATTTCATGCCTCTGGATTAGCGCAAGCACCTGCTGTTTTTAAAGCCAAAGCTTGACCAGGTTTGCGGCGACCGGCTAATCAGGAACGTTTCGTCTTTGCAATTGTTTTCATAATGAAACGACTTCAAGATGTGCGTTGTTGTTAACGCTTGGCTCATTTCTGGGAAGCGGCAGTCTGCGGTAAGAAAATATTGCTCTATTGCGGAGTAAATTTTCTAGTCCTGTGACAAGACACATCTCTTTTCGGTCTAATGTACTGACATGTTTTATTGCCGAATAATTATGTATGCTGCTAGTATTTTGCTTTCTGGTGTGCGCGGACGTGCACACTAGCAAGAAATGCCACTTCGGGTTTTCAGGACGTCATTAAAGCATAATGCGGAGCAGTTTGTAGGAACGATGGTCGGGTTTCAGTAATTTTCCATCTGTTTAAAAATAATTTCCTAGTTATTGTTATTACCAGTCAATA
The DNA here is from genome assembly GCA_030522465.1 of Rhipicephalus appendiculatus. Classification (NCBI taxonomy): domain Eukaryota; kingdom Metazoa; phylum Arthropoda; class Arachnida; order Ixodida; family Ixodidae; genus Rhipicephalus; species Rhipicephalus appendiculatus. The sequence continues at coordinate 29,042 of JALIZH010027146.1, forward strand.
ACGAATAACTGAGGAATAACTGTCAATCACGAGCATATTAAAACTGTCCCATAAAAGTTTAATTGCAACAAACTGTAGAAGAGAACAAGAATTAATTCTCAAAACAAATCCACAGTTTTAATAAAGGCTGGTGTGTGTAGTTTGCTAATATTAACAGCTATTCTTGCCTCATATCGGCTCTTACAAGGATGTAATATATATATATATATATATATATATATATATATGCACACTAAAACGTCCATGCTCCACTCCATGGAAGGTCTTGCACAATACTGATGTTTCCATTAGGGAAGTTTGCCAAATATATTTTAATACATTAGTAACAAATTCTTGTGTAACTGAAATGGTTTCCTATAGACCTTATGCAAATTCTGCTGCAATCTAGTGGCCATCGCGTGCATTTCCGCCATATTGTAGGCTAAGCGCAATTCGCATGTACACACAGAAGCGTAGGTATCGACGTGTGGCAGATAATTGGAACGGCAATGCCAACATATTTTGCAGTGCCATGTTGCTTACATTGAGAAAATGGGATGCTGAAAAAAATAAAAACTGCCAAGCCTGCACGGAACCCGCAGCACAGTCACAGCGAAAGCATGAAAAGCGGCCTTCCTAGAGCCTTTTTAAAAACTCTCGGGGCACCTGAGCATCGGACGCGTTATTCGAAGGTCACTGGTTCGGTGCCTGCCACGGCAAGTTATCTTTTTCTTCCACTTTTCTTTCTTCACATTTACATTACATTTACTACTAATAACATCCGCCATACTTTCCTTCGTATTATTGTTCTTTAGTTCTCATTAATATTGTGCCTAACAAGGAAAAACGAGCTCTTAAAATGTCCACTTCTCTCCTTCTAATAATGTAATTACTCAAATGTTGGTTCACTCTCTTGACATTGCTGCATTTGTGTCTATTATTGCAGCAAGTGTCCGCTATTCATAGATGTGACGCGTTAAAAAACCGGTAATAAAGAAAAAAAACGGCGTAGCTCAATGGTAGAGTACTGGGCTCTTGTAGAGTAGAGGGCCCGGGTACGATGCCCATTCTGTCCTAGGTTTTCTTTTTATTTACATAGTTTGATTCTAATTTTGCGCGATAGTGGTTACGGGCACCGGTGGCGGCGGACCACTACGGCGCCAGAATCGCCTCTTGTTGTGATCGCATAACAGCTTTCGCTGTAAAAGATTTGCAGAAAACTAACCTTCGTGTTAGATTCCCTGGCGGCCAACGAAAAGCGGCAGATCGTTCCGTTGCTCTGGCTGCTGCTTACGACTAGCGCCGTGTTTACTTTTGCCGTTCTTAATAGATGCAGTATGTGACAGCATCGGTAATTGTCCGAGAACATATAGTTATTCCAAACGGCGCATAAACGGGACACAGAAGAGACCACACAACAGAGGCGCTGACTTCCAACATGGATTTATTGCACGAACGCGAAATATATAACAAAAAGATGACAAAAGAATACACGTGATTAACATGATAAAAGGATGACTTGGGGTTACAGGCTTTTGAAGGCGTTAATCTTGCAGATATGTGATTTCCTTGTCAAGTAACTGGATCGAGGGTGAGCTAACGCAAGAAAGACCCCGCTTGATAATTGTGAATGATTTAATGATGTTGCGCGTGCGGCTGGTCAGAATGCTGTCTGATGAAGGCGACTTGATTAAAACTCGAAATTCAATTACATGATCTGCAATGTAGCGCCAAGTTGCTGCCTTGCTTTTACTTGACTTTGTTGGCGTGCTCCCTGAGGCGACCATTAAGGCAACGTCCAGTTTTCCCTACGTAGGAGCGGCCGCAGCTCAGAGGGGAGTTCATATACTACTACTGTGAGGCAAGTAGTGACGGGCGTCTGGTGTTTTAGGGGCGAAGCATCTTAGGGGCGGGGCTTGTGCGTCCACGTCCGTGTCCGGGGTGTCCGTTGTCACGCGGAGATGAGTGGTTAACAAAAAAGTTAACAAGAGCAAAATAAAAGGTCCATCACCGTAAAAACACCGACATTTAAGCACGCATCAATAAAAGCGTATAACAAAAAAAAGTCACAGTTTCACCGCAAGGGTGAAGCAATGAATGCGATAGCAAAAAATTGTAATGTTATACGAAGTGAGGCTGGCAGCTAACTCTTTTTGGATCCGATCTCACGCAACTCTAGAAAACGCTTGTTTAAGAGAATTCTCTTCGCGTTGAGAGCGCAGCACGTAGGAGGGTACACCGGCCCCCCGTTTCCGGCCGCCGAGAAGGGGAGATAACGCGCGCGCCCGCGCTCGTAAAATCGAACGTCGCTCAAGGGACCCCCCCCCCCCTCGCGTCTTTTCACGCTCACGAACCACGGGCGGGGCCGATTATATATATACATATACATATACGGCAAATGACGCCGACGCCGACGCCGACGGCGAAAACCAGCCGCAAGTGTCCATATAATTGCTGTCGCAATAAAAGGTTTAACAATAGACTGATATCAATCATAATTGTGACAGAACAATATAAAACACCTACAAGCACAAACCCTTTATACTAGTCGTCGACTTCAACGTTAACTTAATGGACCTTAGGACCTAGCTTTGTCGGTGACTCACGCTGTGCGCTGTCAAGGTATATAGAAAACCGTTGCTAGAGTCGAAACATTTGTGTGTATGTGAATAAAAAAAGGTTTACAATAGACGAACATCAATCATGATTATGACAAAGCAATATAGAACACCTAGAAGCACAAACCCTTTATACTACTCGGCGACATCAATGTCGATATTATGGACCTTAGGACCTAGCTTTGTCGTCAACTCTTTATGTCACTTTATGTCACTAAGTTCACATTATATGGGGCAACGCTCGGGTAGCGTACGGTTACTCACCCATACAATATCCAGAGATTCACCCACTCGTTATGATTCACTTCGTGTAGATGCGTGGATTTTTTTCTAGCATGCTCTTTTCGAAGGCTGATCTTGGTTGACCTTCCTGCAAAAGGCATTAAGATTTCCTGGGGCCGAGAAAACAACTGAAACACCGGCCCTGCCTGCCGCATTCTTTAATCTGTGGAACACTCCATGAGCATATGGAATGACAGCTAGCTTTGTCTTGTTGATGTCGGTGGTTTTGTCGGGTCTTTTTCCTTTCTAAATCTCGACTAAAGTGCCCTCTGCTGGCGCAGCCAGGAGGCCACTCGGGAAACCTGCCTGGACCAGCCGTTGTGCTTGACCTTCAAAAGCCCCTTCAATCTCGTACTTGCACGACGTTTGCGGTGCATTGCGGAGGGCAGATTTGGCCATTCTTCTCTTCACAATTCTTGAGTGGGCTGATGAAAATGGCAAGAGGCTTTTGGCAGAGCAAGGTGTAGATCTCCAGCATATATGTTCATTTTAGGGGCGAAGCTCCTTAGGGTGTGGGTCTGTCCCTCCTCTGTAGTAGTGGTAGTAGTAATAGTAGTAGTAGTAGTAGTAGTAGTAGTAGTAGTAGTAGTAGTAGTAGTAGTAGTAGTAGTAGTAGTAGTAGTAGGTAGATAGCCACGTATAGTGGAATGTACCCACTCCACGTGATAAAGATGACGATGACGCCTGATGACCATGAAGAATAAGCGCGTTCCAGTATAGTGGAATGTACCCACTACACGTGATAACGATGACGATGATGACCATGAAGTATAAGCGCGTTCCAGATCACACATTCTCTTTCTGCCATGGATGAAAACGATCGTGAACGCGCTCTCGCCTTTGAAAGGCAAAACGGCAACGCCGTCAACAAACGTTCCCCTGAGCTTAACGTCATATAGGACGAAAACAAAATCAGGGGAACCCCCTTCCTTGTGGTCCGTAGAGCTCTTGAACAATATCATCATCTACCCCATATGTAAATAATAAAACATTGTGTATATACTTTATCAATATGTAAATAATGAAACATTGTGTATATACTGTATGTATAATCACACCACACCCCCCGCGTTTGTGTGTCAGATCTGTGTATGATGATCGAGTTGGCAAAATTTACGGGGATTGACGCTTTACCAGATTACCTCCGGAGCTTCGCCCACTCATCATCATTCACTTTGTGGATATGGCGTGATTTTTTGAACAAGAGCAGCAGGTCGAGAAACCACAATCTACCATCCTCTGGTAGCTTCTTGGTGAGCATGAGGTCATCCATTGTTTTCTCAAAGATCCCGTCCACAATTTGTACCACTCTATCAAGGCCTTTTTTGCCCACGTCAATGAAGACTAGGTAGTCATCGATGTACCTGAACACCTTCTTGACGTTGCCTTCTGGAAGGTTTCCTTCAATGTCACGGTCGTAGCGGGCGAGGAACAAGTCGCTTAGTACAGGTGTAAGGCTGGAACCTATGCACACTCCTTCGTTATGGAGGAACACCTTCCCTAAAAACTGGACTACCGAGGAGCGCAAGTATATCGTTAGCAGGTCGAGAAACCTGTCCACACTTGTTCCGCACTCATTTTGGAAGCGCACGGCCCCGTACGTTTCGATTCCTCCATTTACCACTTCAAGTAAATGCGAGTGTGACAAGGAGTACTAATACAAATCCTTCACGTCGATGGAGAAGGCGAGCATCCCGGCTGTGACTGAGGAACTTAAGTATCCGGAAACCGCCGCTCGACTGCGAACCAGGTAAGGATCGTCTACCTCTAGTAGGCCGCGACATTTCTGCAGGAAGTTAGCCAGCTGTTTTTGCCTGGTGCCTCGCTGTGACACAGTCACTCTGAATGGACAGTCATAGTTATGTGTCTTCGCCGAAGAGAAGACATCCAGGTTTAGTCCGCCATTCTTCTTGGTCACTGTGGCAAGCTTCTCCCGTCCAGATTTTTCACCCAACTTTAACGCTTGTTTGTTCGCCTTACTTGCGAGCTTCTCTTTGACTTCGTGGAAATTGGCTCCAATGGCAGTGTCGGCTTTGGCTTTGTATAGCGCTGAAGGCATGACTGCAAATCCCCTTTGTTTGTCTCAAACCAGTAGCTTCAACTGTGCCTTCCTGAGGGCAGTGGTCAGTTGCCCCGGTTTCAACCGTTGATCTATCTTGGACCATGCTGGCAACGCCTCGAGCCCCTCCAGCGAAGAGTTGCACCTGATCGGAGAGCCCATCGTATCGGCGGGTACACAGGCGGCCCTTAAGCTAGGCCTTAAGTTCTGCGGGCATCCGACGCTCCAGAAGCCGGATTGCTCGCCCTCGTTCGGACAATCACGTCAAAAGATGATCCAAACGAGGCGACCAGGTTTTCAACACGAGAGTGTAAAACACTTTCGTGTTAAAAATTGCCGGGGTCCACCAAGATTTCAGTGACTTATTTCCGCCACGGAAAT
>JALIZH010027147.1:0-47768 GCA_030522465.1 Rhipicephalus appendiculatus
ATGATATTACCTTATATGTCCATAATGAACAGTCGCTGCAGCATGCCCTTAATACTTTTCATCACTTCGGCATGATCTCAGGTGCAAGGTTAAACTTTTCTAAAAGCCAGTATTTTTTCATTGGCAACCCCAACGGCCGTATCAGCATCACGTCGCCTTTGCAATGGTCTCCTACCATTACAATACTCGGCGTCACTTTCACGGCATTTGGTATCCATGACAGCATCTGGTCACCCGTTGTGCAAACTCTCCAAAATGATGTAAAAGCTGCGAAACACTTTGACTTCCCCCTCTTGGAACGCCGGTACTTATCCCAATCGGTTTACCTAGGAAAATTCTGGTACCTTTGCCATACCGTAAAACCCCAGCTCCGCGTCTCCAGGAAAGTACAAGGTTGCATCAGTTCGTTTTTCTGGTCTGGCAGCACAGAATTGTTATCTCGTCCAACGTTGGCTCAACCGCGAGATCGCGGTGGCTTTGCATTCCCTGACGTTTCCGTCGCCGCTTCTACTTTGTGCCTCCGCACTTTACTGCGAGTACTAAGTAGTCACGGTACGCCCGCTCAGACACTGGCTCGTTACCATCTTGGTCCATTACTACGTGTCTTGATGCCAGCTAGCCAAATAAACCGCGGTGTCAATCAACCGAATTACCATCTCTGTATCGAGCCCTTCTGGCACTTCATCGACGTCTGGAGGCTACGTGCCCAGATATAGAGGTCACCGAAGTTAAAGTGGTAGACACAATGGCCGCCCTTCTTCGGCCCTTGGTGCCCCAGCATCGTCAGTCTATCATGAACCGCCCATGGAAACGAATAGCTGCAGCTGCGTTGCCAGGGCATCTCCGTGACTTCGTTTGGCGGTTGGGCTGGGGCTTGCTCCCCACTCGAGATCGGTTGCATCGTTGGCAAGTGGTGCGCGTCTCCACGTGCCCAAACTGCACTGCCGTTGAGACTAACCGTCATGCGACCCTAGAATGAGCGGTGGCACGCGTCTTCTGGCGCGCTGACCATGCAGGTTTCCGTGGACAGGGTGTGCGAACATTCGTGTCCGATGGCCGATTTCCGCGCGGGCACTTATCAGCGCTGTTAATAGCTGCGGGGCTGTTCAGCCTTTGGCGAAACCGATGCGAGGCGGTGGCAGGGAATTGCCACCGGCGTGCTTTGTGGCCAGTACTGGGGCGAATGAGACGCGAGATGCTCGCGTACCTCTCCGAAGAGCTCTTCTTCCTAGGGGAGCGCGAGTTCTTGCGGCATTGGTCGTGCCCCTTCGTCACTGTCGAACACGAAAGGGTGCAACTCATTTTTCGACCGACGTGCTGCTAGACAGCACCCGTCGAGTCGTTGTGCATATTCTTGTACTCTGCCAATCTGCGTATCATGTTTGTCTGTAATACATAGTGTTTCATTGCGTCTATTGTATCATTTATCATTGTACCATTGTATCATTGTATCCCATTGAGTTCTTGTGTATTCCATGTCACATCTTAGTCATGTATACGAGATTAATTATATGTTCACTACAGAATAGTGATGTTTGCGTAGCGCATAGCTGTCCTGGTGTGTATGCACCCGTGATCATTGAAATGTTATTATGTTTTTGTTTTTTGTACATAGTGTAAATAAACTTTTTCTAAACAGAAACTCGCTAGCAGCTGTGCCTGCGTCGGCGTCGCGAGGCGAGAGAGGGGGGAGCGTAGGAGAGGAGAGAGAGGAGGGGACGCGCATGCGCAGTGTGATTGTGGACGCCGCAGGCGGGGATGCCTAGAGGAGAGAGGGGGAAGCGTAGGAGAGGAGAGATAGGGGGGGGCGCAAGCGCAGTGGGAGCGTGGACGCCGCGGGCAGGGATGCCTAGAGGAGAGAGGGGAGAGCGTAGGAGGGGAGAGAGGAGGGGAGGCGCATGCGCAGTGAGGGTGTGGTTGCCGCGGGGAGGGATGCCTAGAGGAGAGAGAGGGGGAAAGGAGGTTTTTTTTGTTGAAAGGGTTTGCGCATGCGCAGTAAGAGATGTCACGCCGCACACCGGATTAAGCTCCGCCACAACATGCTTCACACCGAAAAAATCACAGTTCCGCCGCAAGGTGAACCATTTAACGCGATAGCAAAAAAGTAATATGTTATACCAGGTAAGGCTAGTAGGTAACTCTTTTGGACCAGATCCCGCTTACCTCTACAAAGTGCTGGAGTAACATTTCGCTCCTCAGAGTGAAATGGTATCCATGCTGTCTGTCATGTCATCACGAAGTAACCGTCGACAGCATAATACGTACAAGGATATGCCAACCGTCTGCTCATGTATGTCGAGATATCGCGTGCGCGTCAGGACTCCTGACAGCGACCTTACGATCAAAGTTCCTAGTTTCTGTTCCCGAACCGCCCTTGAAGTCGTTGAATTTTGTTGGAGCTACCCTAACTCCGGTGGTAATGCATGTTGACTCGGGCTTCTCCCGCACAGACTGTCAGTGTTTCTAGTCTAGCCGCTCTAATCAGGACTGCGTATATTGTATCGCGATACGATACAAGATACTCGGTCAAGAAGCATTAAAGATAAGTTCTACCGCAATTATTGTTTCGGATACGACACCTTCCATTTCTGCGCTAAGATATCTTGATACATTCGCCTGTTTTTAACATGAAAGTGTTTTATGCCGGGGCCCACCAAGACTTCATTGACGTACCAACGTCACCAAAATGACGTTGAAAAAATATACACAATCACACGTGTACATAAAGAAAAACAGGTTCCGTCAACGGGCATCGCACCTACGACCTCTCGGCCTGCAACAACAGATGCCGAGAACGCTATCCACTGCGCCACGCCCACAGACTCTGATTGCCTTACGAACGCGCCTTTTATATCCACGACTTTCATCACAATGATCCTGGTCAGTGAGGTGGTGTCACCCTTTTGGAGCAGTAACGTAAAGTTATTCATCATTAGTGTTGCTTCCGCGATTAGCACCTACAACGCGTGTTGCTATGCGTCCGTCCCAGTCGGCGCGTTTTTAGTAGAAGGGTGATTTTGTCAACGCCTTAACGCACCGCGTCCTGGCGACATTATCCCAAGCGTCGGCTTCGCTCATAGCCAGGGCTGGGCAGTATCGAAGATACATGTATATTAGATACTATCTTAGATACTCTTTGGGTATCTTGTATCTGTATCGCGATACGTCTCGCAAAATGAGTATCTGTATCTGTATTTCCGTTACATTCAATATTGTATCGTGTATCTTAAGATACAAGATACTGCTATAGAAACGACACCCTGCGAAACAACGAACGTCGTCTGAACTCTGCTTCTCAAGCTGATACTGCTGCCACTAAGCCACCTCAATACAGCTAACGACAGTGATATTTCTTTGTCTTTCCGCCAGAGTGCTCCAGCGGGCAAAAGAAATAAGGTCTGTACGCGTCTCTATTGGTGGAGCAGAGTCACGTGATGGCGCTCGAGCCATCTCGACAAAAACAAGCGCGTGAATTAACGTCTACGTGCAGCCGACTTTTTTTCTCGATGTTTTCTTTCTTTCTAGCAGTGTCAGTGCTATGAAACTTGTTTGTAGCCACGGTACTCTGCTGCGTACTCCAATGCGTGCGACGTCTTTCGCTCGAATTCGGATGCGTCTATATTTCGTTATCGAAGATTGTCTTGCGTGGTGTTTCATTGCAAAGTATCACAAATGCATGAACGCGGTTGCTTGCACCTCACTCCTTTCACGCAGGGATTTGACATATCTCGTCGATGTAAGCTTGACTTGCACGCTATCAGATTGACTTATACGCAAATTAGATTCCAACAACCGTCGCACCACCGGTGTCAGTGCTATATGCAATAGAACAAGCATTTACATAACATATGACATTTTGGCGTACTATATCGTTGTTCTTTGTGCTAAATTAAGCAAAAGTTCTTGTTTTTAAATGATAACTTGATTGTTAGCACAAGTGCTCTCTTGGCTGTCCTCCGTTTGCATCCCACACGTTACCTAGGCCTCTGTGTAGTTTTTTTCCCGTTTGTTAACTGTAATAAGTATTTTGTAACTTCCTCCTTTATTCCTTGTGTTATTTATTCTTATTTTAATTGACTATGTCATTGCTGCTATTTAAATATCTACATTCCATGTGACATTGCTGTTCAGGTGATGTTATGGCAAAGGTAAAATAATCTGAGCGTGCCTAGTGCTTACAGGAACAAAAATTCTGCTTAAAACAGCGAAATTGGGCTTGCATTATAATAGTGGCAATTGTAACAACAAATCTTAAAGAAGTTAGGAAGGGGATTTTACAAACATAATACCACGTGCTGCGGTTTTCTCATCCGCGTTGCTACGAGCCCTTTAGTGCTATTTTCTGTGGGCACTGAGTTTTCTATTGTCTGACCTTACCACCTAAGTTGACGATTATTCATGCTCTATTTTCATAGCTTGTAGGGGTGCCACCTGTATCTCGTTCATAAAAGCTGTCACGTAACTGGAACCAAATATTTACAAAGAAGTGCTTAACCTCAACGGAATAAAACCATCGATGGGGTTTACCGCCATGTGGCTCTCATTAGGGTATTATTATATTGCGCTTAATTTCTTAACTCAGATGCATGATGTAACATTTCTGTTATTCATTTCGCGGCCAAGTGCGTTTCTTTACGTTTTAGAGGGCATTCTAAAACGACAGATGTGATTTTTTTGTGGAACGGTACATGCTACGTAGTGATTTTATCGGCGTTTAAAGAAAGACGGAAAAATATGACCACGTTACTGCGCTCGTACGCTATTGTAATGTAGCGCTCTCAGACGTGCTTCTAGCGAAACAACCGGCACGTGGACCACGGCGAAGTGAGCGGCCGCGGCTTAGGCATCGGCTTCACAGCGCGTCAACATTTCTGACCGCCACACACGGCAAAGAAACACCATCGTCCCTGAGAAGCGACAGTCTGACGGTCCGCGTGCTGGCTGTTTCGCTCGAAGCGCGTTTAAGAGCGCTGCAGTACGATAGCGCATGAGCGCAGTCACGTGGTTTTATTTTTAAATGCGAATGCATTTCATAGTCGGGCTATGTCAGGCATCCGGCGTTGTCCGGCGTTGTCCGGCGTTGTCCAGCGTTGTCCGCGGAGGAGGAGGAGGATAGGTTGAGGAGGTAAGCGCCGGCAGGTGTTAGATGTGAAGCATCTTATGGCGAAGCTTAATCCGGTAGTGGTGGTGGGCGGCGTGACCACCCTTACTGCGCATGCGCAAACTCTTTAAAAAAATAAAAATAAAAAACCTCTTCTCTCCCTCTCTCTCCTGAGGCATCCCTCTCCGCGGCAACCACACCCTCCCTACGCATGCGCGTCCCACCTCTCTCTCCTCTCCTACGCTCCCCCCTCTCTTCTCTAGGCATCTCTGTCCGCAGCGTCCACACTCCCACTGCGCATGCGCGTCCCCCCCCCTCTCTCCCTTTCCTACGCTCCCCCCCTCTCTCGCCTCGCGACGCCGACACAGGCAGCGTCTGCTAGCGAGTTTCTTGGTTGAAAAAATTGGCCGCGTATCTCCGTGCTTCGCTGCAAATGTCGTCGAAAGGCGATAGTCTTGTGCCGACTGCACTGCATGAGCGGCATGAGTACCACAATTTAATAGCTGGGCTAGCCGCTGGGCTCGTTTTTTCGGACGTTTTCCGGGCACGCTTAGACGGACGCCGGCGTTTCTCCGCTGAAATTTGGTCGTCGGTCTTTTCTCTGCGTTCTCTGATCATGTCTTGTAGAGTGGGTCGTATTTCATCAAGCGGTCATATATGCTTTGCCTTGCCTGAGACAGCGCTCTTCTACGATGAATCAGCCGCATCTGGCTGGCATTGATGAAACAGAAGAGGACGCCATCTACAGCGCTACCGGGGAACATTGGCTTGTGTTGAACTATGCTGCTGCCAGGTGGCAGCACCACAGCGTGGAAGTTAAATCACTGGGCGGAGACTTGTTTCGTACACAGTGGCGCATTTTCAGCGCCGCGTAATAAACACTAGGATCTTTATAATTACGTATCCATAGATTTCGTTTTAAAGGAACACTGTGAATAGTACTAAGGTATTGATGTTGTGCCTCAGGTATGCGTAATATTTGATTTTTAATTGCCCACGCTCACCACTTTGAACACATGCTTTTCGGTCAAGATTGGAGGTCGTAAGGCAAGGGGTTAAACTTTGGCCAGCTAGCTGAATCGTGCGACGTGCCGACAAACAGAGAAAGAGACAGACAGACAGACAGACAGACGGACAGACAGACAGACAGACAGACAGACAGACGGACAGACAGACAGACAGACAGACACACCAAAATTTCTTCGTTTAGGTATCCCAAGAAAGACTATCGTCTTTAAAAACCGACTGCTCGCGCTGCACAACCGTTCACTGGCCACCCCGTATATATGGCAATGGATCTCGACCTCCAAGGTGGTGCCGGTGGGAGATTTCTCCTGTGCGTTTTTGAACAATAAAAATTCGCAGCGTGCGCGTTAACTAAAAGCGGACTGCGAGTCTCTGTGTCCAGTCGGAGTCTTCTGTCTCTCATTGCACATTAGCAGCGATTGTCATGTTCCAGTAGGAAACACCGCTCCATCGCTGCGTGCTTTACGCATACCCAGTTTTAAATGCGAATGCATTTCAAGTGCGTGAGGGCGCTCGCATCGCGGGAGCTCGGCGGAGCTATATTTCGCGTGCTTTCTTGAAAAGCCAGAAAATATTCACCATGCAGCATGTGAGCAGCCACAAACAATCGCTTCGGTTGTTTTTAACCCTTTCAGTCCCGAATTAACTATTTTCAATGTAAGCAAATAGTTTTCACATTTGGAGATGCACATGATCGTGGTAGTCCAAAAAAAACTGAAAAACTCTTTGTTCACACTTTTCAATGAAGAGAAATTAATGTGCCAATTAATTTAATAAATAATTATTATTTAATAATTCTATAATTTTTAGTTCATTTATTACTTAAAATGTTATCTAGATAGGATAGCATAATGTCCAATAGCCAAAATTCAAATTTCTGGCGCAGAACTAAAATAAATGCCCTATCTCTGCACGGTGAAGAAGACGCTGCCTCCGCGAAATGCGCGAACAGCACGACCGCTTCTGTAATTTCTTCGTTCAGACGTGACCTCGCTGTATAGTGTGTACCATGTTGACACCTGTAGGGCAGATGCTAAATACGGGCTCTTGAGGAAGAACAACGCTTTATCTTTACCAGATGCTTGCTGACTGACCTACATAATTTATGATTCCAATTGGAATCACTGGGACTGAAAGGGTTAAATGCGTTCTACGATGTGACGAAGCGCACTCTGCTATAAAGTGAATATTAAAAATGTTGCATAATTGACCATAGTTAATCAACAAACTAAGCGAAATATAAAAATGCCAGAACGAGCGCCACGTGACGGTAAACCATATGCCATTGCTTTCACTCAGTCATGGTTAAACGCTTGTTTTTTTTCTTTCTAATACTTGGTTCTACTTACGTGAAACCCCCTGTATACTTATTCACTGCCATTTCTTATTGCGGAACTGCCTTGCTATTTGGCTTAGGTATATTCGCTTTCCATTTTTAAGCCGCTGTAAAGTCCTTTCTTGTGTTACAAAAAAGCAGGTCATCAGGCTAGAAGTTGCAGTAATGGGAACAGCTGCGATATCTTGCGACGCTTTTTGCCACGTACAATACATCTGGGAAGCTTCTGGGCGGCAGAAGTTCTCTCGGAGAGGAAAGGGTAAAAGATTGTACTTTATTGTGAACATATTGCTAACGAACACTTTACGCAAGTTGATAGGTAGAATATGAAAAATCACTGCAGTTTTATGTCCTCACTGAACTGTGAGCGCTGACTCCGTAGTCATCCTCTTCAGATTATGCCTCACAAAAAATATCGCTACCAGCGTTGTTGCTGCTCTGCAACTGTAGCGTGATGCGGTACTACGAAAACGGTAATACCCTTACGGACAAGGTAAGACTCTGCACCGGTATTTGTGTCATCTTGCGGAGGCTTCTTATTGAAGTTCTTGCACTTAGACGGCAACCTGCTAGCTGGTCGCCAAGTAGAGCAGCGACACCCACAAAATACAAAAGTGTCATGTAAACAAATGCCAAAAGCTTGTTTCGGAATGAAACTAACATACATTAAGCAAGAGAAACGTAACTTTCGGGATTCAAACAGATATTTCATTGAAATAAACAAAGTCGGTCGGAGTTAAGACATTTTCAAGGAAACACTTCTGTACATAGATATTTGCAGCGTCATTATATAGATCTATAATAGCGAATTTACAAATGTATCGAAGTATCTTAAGATACAATTGGGAAGTATCGTATCGGATACATTCTTTCCGAAGTATCTTGTATCTGTATCTCCAATACTTCTTTCCCGAGTATCTTGTATCGTATCGCGATACAATTTCAAAGTATCTTTGCCCAGCCCTGCTCATAGCGTCCATCCAAACCCAAAATGCCACACGCGTCTCCCTCCAGTAGCTGTAATACCGCGTTCCCCCCCCGTATTCAGAAACTATCGTCGGCTTGAACTTGACTTGCCACCGCCTTCAATGCAGCACAAACGCGTTTCGAACGCACAGTCTTTAGGCGGTGCCAAGGCAGCACAAACGCGTTTCAAACGCGCTACCTTGAGGCGGTGGCAAGTCAATTTCAAGTCAAGGAGTGTTTCTGAATACGGGTCACTTACGGTTGCCCCGTGAAAAAAATCCCCGCATCTCCACGAAGTGAATGATGATGAGTGGGCGAAGCAGGGGGGATCGTTCGTTCTCACCGTGAATCACCCGTGACATTGTCCACTCACGCATATAAATCATTGACAAAGCGGTGTGCAGATATATAGAATGTTTATTGGTCATAAATGGTTATGCCATGTTGAGTTGTGGATTTCTTTTTGCCTTCATTATTACTGCTTTGCGGTCCGTGAAGTGTAGAGCCAATGGTTCTTCCATCGGATGTAGCCTGAAGTTGGCAAAGACGAGGTTTATGCACGTTCCCCCTGGTGGTTGTGGGTTGTTTTGCAGTCATACGAAATACACCGTTGAGCGTATCGAGACCTCATCTACTGCACAAGCCGTTTCTTCGGTCATCGCTTCTCGAGCTCTCGCCTCCAGGCTAGCATCTTGTCGTCGGCGTTGCCGTTGAGCCGCCACTTCCCGTGACCTCAACTACGAGTCCGCTTGTCGCTTTTGCCGTTGTACCGCCGCTTCCCGAGCTCTCGCCTCCGGGGTAGCAGCTTGTTGTCGGCGTTGCCGTTGAGCCACCGCTTTCCGCGCCCTCAACTCCGAGTCCGCTGGGCATTTTTGTCGTTTTGCCGCCGCTTCCCGCGCCTTACGTTCGTTTTCATCCATGGAAGAAAGAGAATGTTCCATGGTCGTCATCGGGTACCTTGACCGTGCTAACGCGCTTATTCATCATCATCATCATCATCATCATCGTCATCGTCATCGTCATGGCGTATAATGGGTACCTTGCATGTGCTGTGCACGCCGTCGGACACCGACAAGGCTCGGTCTTAGGGGTGCTTCGCCCCTAAAATCACGGCCGGGCTACTAGGGTGACACGGCGCCGTCAGCGTTTCCTTCTAGTTCGACCGTAGCGTTCAATCACACTTTAACATGCCGCGGGATGGTGAAGCTTTTCTGGCTTCTCGCCTCTTTCTCTGGATATGCTCTCGCCGTTAACGTCTGCAGCTACCATAATGGTTTGTTTAATCGTTGATCATGAACTTTAGTCGCGGGATGCATATGTACCAACAAGCGTCAACATGGGCGCATCGACGTTATACGGTGTGAAAACACTCCGGTAGCAATGTAGAATAACCATTCAATTACCCCCTTACGGACATGTTTTACTTTCGTGTTATACCGATTCCTATGACGCAAGGATCAACCATGCTTTTAGATGTGAAGCATCTTATGGCGAAGCTTAATCCGGTGGTGGTGGTGTGCCGCGTGCCCACCCTTACTGCGCATGCACAAACCCTTCAAAAAAAAACAAAAATAAAAAACCTCCTCTCCCCCCTCTCTCTCTCCTCTAGGCATCCCTCCCCGCGGCAACCACACCCTCACTGCGCATGCGCCTCCCCTCCCTCTCTCCCCTCTTACACTCCCCCCCTCTCTCCTCTAGGCATCCCTGCCCGCGGCGTCTACACTCCCACTGCGCATGCGCGTCCCCCCTCTCTCTCCTCTCCTACGCTTCCCCCTCTCTCCCCTCTACGCATCCCTGCCCACGGCGTTCACACTCCCCACTGCGCATGCGTGTCACCCCCCTCTCTCTCTCTCCTCTCCTACGCTGCCCCCCTCTCTCGCCTCGCGACGCCGACGCAGGCAGCGTCTGCTAGCGAGTTTCTTGGTTGAAAAAACCGACTGCTCGCGCTGCACAACCGTTCACTGGCCACCCCGTATATATGGCAATGGATCTTGACCTCCAAGGTGGTGCCGGTGGGAGATTTCTCCTGTGCGTTGTTGAACAATAAAAATTCGCAGCGTGCGCGTTCACTAAAAGCGGAGTGCGGGTCTCTATGTCCAGTCGGAGTCTTCTGTCTTTCACTGCCCATTAGCAGCGATTGGCATGTTCCAGTAGGAAACACTGCTCCATCACTGCCTGCTTTGCGCCTCCCCAGTTTTCTCTCCTGCGCAACGCTGCGATGAGCGCCAGCGTCAACGCCGCCGCCAGTGTAAGCGTTAGCGCCCGCTGCTTCACATCTACACATGGTTCCCTTTAGCGGGAGATGGTGTAATTTTTTTAAATGCGAAGCATTTCTTAGCAAACTTCGGCTACTTTGAGAGTATCTATCTATCTATCTATCTATCTATCTATCTATCTATCTATCTATCTATCTATCTATCTATCTATCTAGCCGCCTACGACTTTGTGCTCTCCTGGCCGTATCGTTATTGGGATATATACCTAAATTGGTATGGCATAACATGAAAGTACGACGAACATGATTGGCTGGTCCTATCATGAAAATCATAATTAACTCGGCATGAAAATTATGATTTAGACGCCATGGTCGTAGTGCTACTGAGGCCATTTTCGTAACTTGATTGGTACGATGAGACATTTCTGCATGATCAACATAAATGACAGGTGGTAGTATGCAAATCATGACGTGCATGACATGTGCAACATGATTTACATGCCACGTTCATGGCACGCTCGCGGCCGTTTCAGTAGCTTGATATACACCACATTTGGTATTGAGTGACGTGACTGTACGACGAGCATAAATGACAAATGGTAATATAGAAATTATGACATGTCATGGCAACATGACTTATATATACATTCCAGGCTCATGGCACTCTCGTGGCCGTTTCGCTAGCTTGATATACACCGAATTTGGTATTGCGTGACGTGACTGTATGACGAATATAAATGACCAGTGGTAATATGGAAATCATGACATATCAAGCGCGACATGACATGCATGCCACGCTCATGGCGCGCTCGCGGCCGTTTCGTTAGCTTGATATACACAAAATTTGGTATTGAGTGACGTGACTGTATGACGAACATAAATGAGCAGTGGTAATAAGGAAATCGTGACATACATATTATGTACTGCATGATTTGCTCCTTGCTGGCTGCTTCGCATTACATCGATTCTCACAGTGCGTGGGATCGGCCGGCTTTTTACTATAGATCTTTATCTTGCAGGAACAAATCACTATATTCACAAAAATGCTTGCTTGAAAAATGTCAAATGCAAGCAGTTTTGTTTAAGTGGAATGTAATGTCTGTTAGCCACTCAAAAGCGTTGTTTGCTTCCACAAAGTACATTGGTTTCATTTGTAAAGAACTTATTCGGGTTGTTTTAGCTGCTTGACATGACAGCTCTATATACACTTAGCTATGAGAAATTTTGACATTGCGCTTATGTTACTGAGGGGGGTCAATGCTCTGCTTTCCATCCAGATTGTGGTTTGTCATGTGATTACAGGAACTCAAATAACAAGCCTCTCCACGATGGTGCAGTACCGGTGTGAAGTTTTAGCTTCTCCGTGAACGTATTATCGTTTACATAATACCCGATCACCGGACAGGTTCAGTAGCGAAAACGCGGGTATTGACATTTTTGTGAAGCATAAGTTACACGTACACGGCCAAAAACTCTGATGAATTTTCAGACTCTGCTTATCTGCTGGCCTAAAGCGGTGGTTTGCGACATGCTGCCTCACGCGAAATTTGTTAACATTCTCTTTTTCTAGGAGGGGGAGCTTGGGCAGCTCAGATATGTCTCAGAGCTCTTTTTTAGTCGCACAACGCGTCACAGGACAGCACCCGCTCCTGTACCATAAAAAGTACTCCAAGGTGTATCACACAAGCACTTACACAGTCTGTGCGAATCACACCTTTTCACTAAATCTAATTTTCTTAGAATGCGAAGCAAAAATTAATGGAATTATTCCTGATGCTCTTTCCGCGAAGAGAGAAGCCGCTATGCGAAGCTCCGAACTCATCTACCAACTATGGATGTCCTAGCATCCCCGAAACCGGCAGCGAGGCAAAATATCGATCTCCCGATGTGGGAGACCCGACCACGGGTCACTGTAGACCGCAAGGCAATCGCTAAAGTTCTACCAACCAACCAACCGCCGCTATTCTCACTATTATGTACTTCTGCCTCCACTTACCTAATGATTAGTAACAGTAAAAAAAAAGGTAGGCCTAAGAACAGGAGAACAGATACATCAATGTAAAATAGGAGCGCGGTTTTGTATCAAGTATTGTGAATAAGTATAGAACCAAGATACAGGCGACACCCCTAATAGCTACAACAATTCAGCATGAAATATCGTCAAATTAATACTGGCTAAAATACGACATCAAATTCAGTGTCTCTAAAAAATGACGCAAAGCGAGTCGTTGAGACGCTCAAGAGAAAAACAGAGAATTTGTGTACAATCTTTCTCGAATCCTCTTCCTCATGGCTCCTAATGATTTCCGTTCGCATAATACAGGTTCAGTATCACTATTTAATTATGTAATCAGCATTTTGTTTACTGCATACTGGAGGCACGGTGAGGCTATCATACAGCTGTCGTGAACATCGCCTGTGACAGCACAGTCAAGTGGAATGTATAATAAATAGTAATAGAAATGACGCACACATTTAAAAGTTAAAGCAGAGAGTACATGTGGCAGTAGAATACAAAATACATATTGCCGTAAACAGGCCGAAAAACCTAGGTGATGAATGGGATGCAAACAGAGGACAGCTGTAAAAACACTTGTGCTAGGAATAAAATTGTGATTTTTAACTCTTCGAACAAGTATTGGAGTACCCAGTATAGTACGGTGCACAGGACACGTGGCTAAAAGCACGTGTCGTGGCACTGACATGACTGCTAATGCAATCAAGGAGACAAAAGGTTGGCTGGGCGTAGATCGCGCACTTGCTTTAAGACCTGAGCCCTTTAGGGGCCCGGGCTATCGTATTCTATCGTCGTCTCATGTAGCTTGGCGTAACGATGGCAAAACCCCCCTATGGCACAGTCATCTGTACCATACTGAGTGCGTGCTCGCGCCAAGGAGAAGTCTTCTTCCTCTTGTTTTCTAGCACCTTGATGATAATATCAAGTTTGGAACACTTTAGGGCCCAGGCTGTCGTATTCTCTCGTATGCTCTCGTCGCTTGGCGGAAAGCAGGCAAAACCACATGTCAAAATAGAAAAAGGAAAAGCAAGCGAGAAATAGATAGAGAGAGCAAGAAAAAAGTTAGGGAAAAATAGAAATAAATAGAAATAAAGAGAAAAAAAACACAGAAAAAAAACAGAAAAAGAAAACAAGAAAGAAAGAGAGGAGGAAAGAAAGAAAGGAAAAATTGAAAAGAAACGAAGAGGGCTGCCCAGTCCCGCACTTCCTTCATGGTTGGCACCCATAGTGCGATGCTGCTTTTATTTTTGTTAACACTCTGCGAGCGCCACCACATGACTGTTCTACGAACGTGGACACCGAGACCACATCGCCTGCCGTCACTGTAGGACTCTGGTGGAAATAAAGAACAATCTAACTGCCTTTAGTTTTACTCAGGTAGCTTAGTAGCAGCAGTATGAGCGAGAAGCGGAGTTCGACAGCCGTTTATCGTATCGCATGGTGGTGCTGCAAACGCAGTATCGAGTATCTCAAAGACACATAATCAATTATTGCATGTATCAGAAATACATATACCGATAGATGTCTTCTGAGGCGTATCACGACACAGATACACGATACCCAAAGAGTGTCTAAGATAGCATCCAATATAGAAGTGTCCTCGATGCTACCCAGCATTGTCTGTAATCACCAATTGATTTCTGCTCAGTGAAATCAAGAAATTTAC
This sequence comes from Rhipicephalus appendiculatus, assembly GCA_030522465.1. Lineage (NCBI taxonomy): Eukaryota > Metazoa > Arthropoda > Arachnida > Ixodida > Ixodidae > Rhipicephalus > Rhipicephalus appendiculatus. The sequence continues at coordinate 14,328 of JALIZH010027147.1, forward strand.
ATGTACTGCGGTCGCTCGCCAGGTCTTTCAACTCACAATAGGTCCCAGACCCCATGCATAGCTCGTTCCATTCCTCAGATGCTTGTGCAACAACTATTAAAAGGTATCCATTCTCCTCACTCACCGCCACGAGCGCCTGCACCGCTTAACAATATCGGTGTGGTGGCAAGGCATCGACGATCTTTTCACCATTACCGTTAACTACGTTACCTCATGCTGACTCTCCAGCATACCGCACTAAAGTGCAGCGAACAGAGGACCCTGGCGCACAAACGACAGTGGCCTTGTGTGCGTATTATGTGGTATCCCTTGTCACGTGACACGGTATTCTCGAAGTCGCTTATGGCTTCAAGGTAATGAACAACTTGTCCCCTCCAACGTTTCCTCAGCTTCAACAGTCTCGCCTCCAGATGACTCACATTTGCCGCCTACACGCAACGTCACTTCTTGTGCCCTTGATCGTCACACGCCATCCACAAGACGCCATTTGCTTTGCGCTATGTGTCGTCATCCTTGTCCTTCGGAGGAGCCGAAATAATAGACAACATTAGTTTAGTATACGCAAGGCTGTACATCCAGAATGGACTCCGTGCTGCGCATGCTACGTTTAAGGTTGTCACCGACAGCTTTAGTTTACGGCGCGCAAGATCCTAAACGACTACTTCCTGACAAATTTGCCGGTGCGCAGGAACTGACGGTGCCCGGTCGTCGTGCGTTGTCCTCTGGCTTAGAAGCGATCACAATCCACTGCACCTCTTCACCGATTAGTTTCAGGCTGCTTACATAAGCTACATATGAAGGGCAGTGCCGAAATCCACACGGGTTTGGTTCACTGCCACGACCACCATGCTGCTGTCGGTTAGGGCCGTCTCGTCTGTTTTCGTCTCAGGAGTTCAATATCTTGAGAAAGAGCGACCAGTAAAGTATGCAACGGCTGGAGCGGGCGCACCGAAAGCACCAAGATCTAGCGCTCGCATCCCCTACGTGCGCAAACGCACGCACATCTTGTAGGTTCAGCCCTTGCACAGTCTTGGTCCATCTCGCGCATGGCGCGCACTAAACTAAAATTGTCCAGTTACCGCAGTTTAAGGGGGGAGGGGGGGAGCTGCACTTCACTCAAACAGCACAAAGTCACGCTCTTCTCCGACAAACGTAAGCGAAGTGCCTGTCAATGAAGTAGTTGAACTTGCCGTACATGACACAGGCACCTCCATTTCAGTAGTGAAATAAAGCTAGGCCGATAAAAACTAGGCCAATAACGTATATTATAAGGGCAGTGGAACCCTGGTACGCGCTGTACCTCCGAACAGCGAGATCACAGTGCATTACACCTGTTTCTGCATGTACTATTCGCATTGCCATTCAATCATACACACATAAAACTGAGTCCGTTATTAAATCCTGTTCATCAGAAATCAACTCAAATGGACGTTTAGTCCGATTATCAGGCCATCATTGACTGTTCTCGCACCGAAGTTAAATTCAACCGCTTCCCGATACCCGTTGACATGAGCTTCATGGTCTCGGTGACAATTGATTATTAGGAGTACACCACTATCACTCTGCACTGTTAGGCGATGAAGATGTTTTATCTAACAGCTTCGCCGATACTGCTGCCGTTTGTGCACCATGGCATATTTTTCTTCCCCGACCTTTCGCCCCTCCCTTTACTGTCCTTACTGTAAGCGGTGGTTTCACTCGTCTGCTCCTTTCCGACGCTGAGGTCATTCCTTTCGCTCTGCGTCGTGAGTAGTGCCTTGGCCGTCTCTAGCTAGCCGAATAGGTGACAATCTTCAACGCGGCTGCTAAGGTGTGAACAGGCTGGCTCGTAGTCCTTCTTGCCCTCAGTCAACGCCGGACATCTTTGATAACCCACTGGATACCCTCCTAAAGCATGCAGAGCACGTCAACTTGATATAAAATAGTATTCTACGCTCGCTGTTCTAAAGCACCTCTTGCCCGCCCACCGACTCTGTATTACATCGACATCAGCACCTACAGTACACTGCACCAGATGCCTCATCATGCATCTTCACTGTATAGCCGAATATACTGTGTCACAAAGAAAAGCCGGCATGTGTAGTTGAGTACTCCGACGTCATAATATGAAGTAATAGGTGTCGGGACTATAAAAGTTATTAATTCATGTACCACCCCTTACATGAGTAGGTCAATAATAAGGATTTTGCAGTTTCTTTTTTGCATGAGCCAAGGCACAAGTGCATAACATTACGACACTGTTGACTTGCAGATATCGCCACAAACGGGACATTTTGTCAAAGGCCAAGCGCAGCGGTACTCTTGTACTTCGCAGGAAGCAAGAATACTAACAGCCTTGTGAGCGCAACTGCCAGAACGTAAGTGATGATGATGGTCCAGTACTAGTTAAAACGTAAGCAGTAAGTGCTGGGTAGTGCTGGGTTTAACCTTCAGCAGAAGAAAAAAAAAAACAAAAAATGCCCCCCACCTCCCCGAAGGGAATCGTGAGAAAATGCGAATGCATTTCGCGCGCGCTTCACTCCATTTATATATGGTGGTTGTGGTTCGAAGAAGGAAAAGGCGCCTAATTTCTGCAGCCCGGTCGGGAGCACGGCGCAGCGCCTGTTTTTTTTTTTTTTGCTTTTGTTCTGTTTTTTTTCTTCTTTTTTTTATTTTTTTTATTTTTTTTTGTTCTTTGTTCCTTTTTTCTTTGTTTTATTTTTTTTATTTCTTTTTTTCATATATAGCTCCGCCGAGCTCCCGCGATGCGAGCGCCCTCACGCACTTGAAATGCATTCGCATTTAAAACAGGGGATGCGTAAAGCACGCAGCGATGGAGCGGTGTTTCCTACTGGAACATGCCAATCGCTGCTAATGTGCAATGAGAGACAGAAGACTCCGACTGGACACAGAGACTCGCAGTCCGCTTTTAGTTAACGCGCACGCTGCGAATTTTTATTGTTCAACAACGCACAGGAGAAATCTCCCACCGGCACCACATTGGAGGTCAAGATCCATTGCCATATATACGGGGTGGCCAGTGAACGGTTGTGCAGCGCGAGCAGTCGGTTTTTTCAACCAAGAAACTCGCTAGCAGACGCTGCCTGTGTCGGCGTCGCGAGGCGAGAGAGGGAGAGGGGGAGCGTAGGAGAGGAGGGGGGGCGCGCATGCGCAGTGGGAGTGTGGACGCTGCGGGGGAGAGATGCCCTATAGAAGAGAGGGGGGAGCGTAGGAGAGGAGAGAGAGGTGGGACGCGCATGCGCAATGGGAGTGTGGACGCCGCGGGCAGTGATGCCTAGAGGAGAGAGGGGGAGCGTAGCAGGGGAGAGAGGAGGGGAGGCGCATGCGCAGTGAGGGTGTGGTTGCCGCGGGGAGGGATGCCTAGAGGAGAGGGAGAGAGGAGGTTTTTATTTTTATTTTTTAAAGGGTTTGCGCATGCGCAGTAAGGGTGGTCACGCCGCCCACCACCACCACCGGATTAAGCTTCGCCATAAGATGCTTCACATCTAACACCTGCCGGCGCTTACCTCCTCAACCTATCCTCCTCCTCCTCCTCCGCGGACAACGCTGGACAACGCTGGACAACGCCGGACAACGCCGGACAACGCCGGACAACGCCGGATGCCTGACATAGCCCGACTATGAAATGCATTCGCATTTAAAACAAGAAACGTTTAACACGAAGAACACGAAGTTTCGACACAACAGTGACTCTTACCGTCTTACGGAAGCCTTTTATCATACATTGTAGGGAGTAAAACAGCGAATCAAATTGTGCTTATTTTCTCGTGAATATTGAAGGAAATAATTCATCTTGAACTTGCTGATATATTTTTGTACAAATATGATCAAATATTAAATATGCTGCTGCAAAAATCTCTTCATCATATATGAAGACTATACAAGTTCATATCCAGTACCTGTAGCAAGAGTTACTTTTTTATAATTACTCTTAATTATCGCTAAGGATGTGACACTAAAGAATGTGAGGAGGTGCATATATGTTGATTCATCATGAATAACGGTAATATAACTAATTCTTTAAAGTTAGGAGGGTGCGGCAGAAATAGAAGGTGCCATATAATTTTGATACAGCGTCGAGGTTCGGCAAGGTAGACGCATTAATTATAGTGGTGAGGTATAAGAGAAACACAACGCCGATTTCATTTTAGAGCGCAGCTTCGAGGCACGCGGTCCTCGGCTCATTGTCGTCAATGGCCGTAATCGAACGACGGGCAATGCAATAGATATCCTGGTTTGAACGCCTTGACCCCCGCCACGCTCTGCTTCGTTTGCCGAGACTGGCTCGACTCCCGCTGGAATTTTCCGTGCTGAAAAAATCTAAAATAGTCGAAACAAATAAATATAAAATGAAATAAAAAAGAAGAGCCGACTGGATGATGTTGCAAATTTCGCCGCTGAAACAGAAAATTAAAAAAAAAATAAAAATAAATAACAAACAGAAAACAAAGGAACAAAAAACAGGTTATAGCGAAGTCTTACAGTTACCTTTCGAAGAGCTGACACGATATTGATTTCGAAAGCCTTTAAACGTTGAGTTCATTTCATTTGCATTTGTAATCTTCCTCTTATTTATCCATGTCCTCTCGCTTTGATACGTCTTTATCTATATCAACGTGATTCTGCATGCATTTCTGCATTCTTGTCTACCATTATCGTCATCATCAAAGGGAGCTAGTGCGGTAACGTCAGTTTTTGTGTCGCGCGCCACTTTTTCAGGGCTACCGCCTTTGTTGATGATCTGTCTGATGATTGTGACGAAGATTTCTTGTCTCACATGTGTGGTCGACACCAGCAGATTTTCATATTCCGCGTTCCATAAGACAGTTAAGGCTTTCGCGTTAAAAATAAAATAAAGCTTAGTCGGTGACTGAAGCTTGTGCTGCCGAAATAAAAAAAAATATGAAGGTGGAAAAATTAAGATGAACTGAAAAAAAGAAAAAGAAATGAAGGATAGGAGTGAAGCCGAACTAAGATCACATTGGAAGAGTAGTGCAGAAGACATCTTTACGATTGTTCTTAAAAACATCGTGAAGTTCGTGCAAGGTTCATTCCAGCATTACACCACACATTCGCCTCCACACACTCGCCTTGCTGTGGGCGTGTGAGCATCACTACTGTGTATATTCGTGCTTCGGTTGCAATAAACCAGATTGTTGAAATTAGCGCACGTTGTGCGTACTCTCTTCTCATCCTTTTGTTACATTGCGCTAAACATTACCTAATGTCTTGCCAAGAAGGCCGAATTTCTCCCCCTTGCAAATAAGGCGGCTAAAAGTGCGCAGCTCTAGCGACCCCCCCCCCCCTCACTTCCACGAACGAACCTGCGTTGTTTTGTCAGAATATTTATGAACAGGGGAGCCGGCTCACGAGGATGTAACTGATACGGAAGCTAATGACATTAAAAGTATATTTGAAATGGTTCAGAGAAATACAGGATTGTCCTATTTCAAAGCACTCCTGTCTTCAATGCTGCAAAAGTTACTTTGTCATTCTTACGATGTTTTGTATATATCTGCATTACAGATTTGGAGCGACAGAACGCCCCATGTTTGATATGCAAGATATGGTGGCCATGAATGAGACTTTTGCGTATGTATTATTTCTTTCAATGACTGAAAATGGAAAACGTTGCGCGCATTTCTTTTTTACCTACGTAATCAGGACACTAGTGGAGGATGGCGACAGAGTATGTGCTTCAAAATGCTCCCTTGTTTTGAAATTGCACATTAAACACTTGACACGGAACTGTGAACACGAAAACACAAGGGCAGCATGACCACAAGTTCCCAGGTTCTCCAATAAGGGCGTTCAGAATCCGCGCAGACACCCCCCGCTCCCCACACACACACACACGTTGGTCGAGTGCGAAAAAAAAACAACAACAACCGCAACCGTTATTTAAAAAAGCAAGAAAATGAAGCGATGACGAGCATCCCACAACAGCCTGCCTTTCGTTCACAGCATTGGGAGGGTAAACGTGGGTAGTATACAACTCTTGGCCGGCAACACGAGACGTGTTAGGCCACCATTATCGCGAAAAGTCTGCGTGGTCATAACGCTGCATATTAGAACAATGACGGGACATATCTCACAGAGTAAAAGTACGAGACATATATCGCGCCCCTTCGAAGTGACGGTCGCCTCCCCTGCCCTTCCCGGAGCCAACGCCGATGTACATGACCCTGTTATGCAGAAGGCGCGGAGAAGTCTGGGGCCACCTAAAGATTAGAGTAGCTTCTTAGCTAAATAAAAAAAAAACTAATTAGAAAGAGCTGGACATGGTGACACACAGCGATCGAGCACGTACATGAAGAACTTAAAAATAATGTCAAAGATTGTGTGCATTGGTACACGTCTATTAACCCAAGAAAGGCACAAGTTGGGGGGGGCAGATGGAAGCTTTGAGAGATGAAAAAGGCGTGAACGTCACTTTTCGCTGGATTCAAAGTTTCGGAAAGCGGACTTGTCTTCTTCAAGAAAGCAAGTCCACTTGTCGAATGTCGGCTCCAGCGATAACCTAGGTTTATGCATTTTTCCTCTCTACATGTGTATTGAAGAACTGGTCGTTTAAGCAACTCATCCTGACCTAATGGAAAGTTTAGAGATATAATGCACACTTCAGAGTGGCCAAATGCGACGGCACTGCCTCTAGTGTAACACTAGAGGCAGTGCAGTCAAAAAACATTGACTATATGATGAAAATTTTGGGTCAGCACAATGGGCACATTTGCGGACAGCGTGAATAACCTTGCAAAAAAGTCGGTTTACTGTACCTTCACTCGTATTTCCACATTTGTTTTTCTAGTAAATATATGATTTATAGCACACAAAATGCACTAAATAATGAAATGATATTTCAGCCTCATCTTACTTTACTATACTATTACTCAAAATTTAACACAGTGGCAACGGAGTTCACATAGTCTGTTTATTCGTTCCACCACGTGGCACAGTCATTGACACGCCGTTGTGCTGTGACGAGTATAAGAACTGTCCATGTGCGCACGAGCATCTCGGTTGCTCCTGAAACATACAATTGGTAGCACGCGTCTGTTCGATAACCCAAAACGATTCACCTTTATGGATTCAACAAACAAGCAGGAACTGCCTGTACAGCAAGTATTGTGTCAACATAGAACCCTATATGGGGTAATTTCTGTCTAACAACGCCTTACTAGCACTATCACTCTTAAAATATAACTTACGCTGCTTTGTAGAACATATCTTTCTCCTGGAATTCTTATCCTAGTTTTGTTATTTCGTTTACTTTTCCCAATTGTTATGAATCACATGCATTTTCTTAGATTTAAAGTGATACTGAAAAAAAAGTGCAAAAAACTCACGAAAACATCGAAATTCTAATCGTGAGAGCCGTGAAGTCACATTCTCTGAGGCGCATGAGGGAGTACTTGTTCCTACCCTCCACTTCTCTTTCTCCACCTCTCCTTTCACCCCACTCTCCCTCTTCCCCAAATGCGCTGATGCTTTATACCAGCAGTCAGCATTGTTCGCTGCTGGTGCTCTTCGTAGTGGTTCTGGGAACCGTAGTGGGAGGTGAGCGGGTTGAGATACGCAGGTGACGGCTGGCATTGTTGGCATGCCTGTTTCCGGTGTGTAGTAAGGTCACCTAACGTCACCTCCTCTAGTTCCCGGCGCGACCGCTAAACGCAAGAGTTTTTGAAACAGGCATTAAATTTGTTATTTTCCTGTAGTTTCTACGTGAAATGTAGGTTGTGTCTATTGATTTGAGCACACTATCTTTCAGTTTGGCGGAATATTTTGGCGGCAAAAATTTTGTTCAGTATCTTTATTAAAGCTAAGATATTAAGACAGTATAACAAAGCAACGCGTGAAAGTACCCGGAATGTGGTCTTAACTATTACTGTGTACCTCAATCAAAAATTCCTGGTACATTTCGCGAAGCTTGTGCTTTCTTTGATATCAAGAAGTAGTCGCGCTTTCTTTTATTCCTAATGCCTTACCGAAACTAAATTGTCTTTTTTTCTGGCTTGTAGAAAATGCAAAATAAATTATGGTCACTGAAAAGGTAAAGGAACAAAGACCGAAGCGAGATGAAGAAATACAGAAACCTGGGAGATCGAGAAAGTGATAATCGTAGGATGCAAATAAAGTAAAAGAATTCCTTTCGCCTCCTCATGTTCGCACACTTTGAGAAGCCCTTTTTATTAGAATATCAAATATCCATACAAGCGCAAGTTACATATGCCTATACTTATACCAATTTACCAAATGTGTACACACATCCACAAGAATGGTCAACCACCCAAAGTTGATTGTATTTTCGTAACACGCACGAACTTTTCTCAAGGTTAGCGCCATCACAGCAGAGCTGTTATGGTCGAGGTTGGCCGTGTGTCGTAGATAACAAATTATCATCATCATGAACCGGTACGCGCCGTCTTCGACCTCTTCTTCGTCGCCTTCGTCTTTTGGCTTTTCTGCTTCCCTACCAGTAGGAGTCTGCCGAATTGTCCGGTGAGTGATAACTTCTTTGGCCAGAACTGCAGTAAAGAGATAAAGAAAGAAAAAGACAGGGAGAGAAAGAAAGAAATAGAAATAAAGAAAAAAAAACAGCATTTCTTGGCCGAAAAGAAAACAAGGTGTGGGTTCAAGCTAGTTGGTGCTTCATGATGAACTATCTTCTTGCACAAAAATTTCCAAGACAACAGACGAAACCGTTACGTCCATCCGTGTCTGTTTCGTCCGTTGTCTTGGAAATTTTTGCGCAAGAAGTAGTTGATAAAAAAACATTCTTTTGTTAGCTGAGGCGACATTGGAACCCGCGTACCCAGGATCCGAATGCAAGCGTCCAAACCACTCGGCTCCCCAGGCGTACTGGCGGAGCCGCGCATAGCCATGTATAGTATATTACAGCAAGGCGGTGGGAAAGGGAATTGTGAGGGTGAGGAGAATGTGCGAGTGGTAGGAGGAGGAGACTGAGAAAACGAGTACAGAGAGATAGAGGGAGAGAAAGATGGATGCATAGAAATGAATACGAACAGAGAAATAAGTAGATAGAAAATTAAGAAATTAAGGAAAAGGTAGAAGGCGAAATACAGACTAGAGAGAGAAAGAAAGTAAAAATGAAACGAAAATGAAAGGGCGGAAAAAGAGAAGAGGATATACAGTAATAGACTGACTACACCTCGAGAGAGATATAGAGAGAAATACATAAAAAAATAAAAAGAACGAGAAAGAAACAGAAGAAAGAGTGGAACAGAGAGAAAGATATAGGTATAGAGAGCACAAGTTTGAAAGTAACAGATAAACAGTTGAAAAGATAGAAGGGGAGAGGCAGATTACAGAGAGAGAAATAACAAAGGCAACAAATAGATACATATATAGAAGGCGAGAGAACAACTACACACACACACAGATATAAACAAAAGCATAGGAAGAAAGAGAGAAAGCTTAGTACATTATAGAAAGCAGAGTTAATCGTGTTGGCTAGAAAGGCTATCATCTTCATGAACAGGCACGCGCTTTTTGTTATCTTTCTCATCTATGTTCTTTTCTACATCTTCTGCTTTTAATCAACCAGCTTCTGCTGTGACCCAGCCTTGCGCGACATAGTGCAAGCTGGGTTTTTTGTTTTGCTGGCAAACTCTGACATTTAACCCACTACGCTTCATATCTGTTCCTATATTATCAAACGGTTTGACTCTCCTCCGGGCACCATCTTGAATCGTACAGCACGCAACCTATAGTTCGTGGGCATTGCGCATACGAGTGGAAAATATAAATTCCAAATTGAGCGAAAACCAATAAATGGGCTACAAAGGAATCCAGCTTCATTATAGCGGCGTCTTCAGGAACTAAATACGTGCACGCCAGCACCAAATATTTGCCGTGAAGGTTTCGCATAATCACCGGGCTCCAGAATTCCAACTTCCACCTCCAACTTCGAGAAAGGCTTATTTTGCACCTGCTTGTCGCAGTATGTTGTCAGAAGCTGGTCGCCTTTGGCATACTTCTAGGAGTAATTGATCAGTGCACAGCAAAGATCCTTCCATTCTGGTCACGGTTACTAGCCACGGGCACACAGCACAATAAACACCGGCAAACCAACTGCACAGGCACGCTACTGCATATACGCGCACGAAGACGCGCAATCTGGGGAAGCCGGTAGCACCGTGAGTGGAAAGTGAAAACCGAAACTGCTTTGCCCATTGGGCGTACCGTAACGGTCGCATCAGTAGTTGCCGTGAAAGTCGAGGTTGGTTGGTAACAACTTTATTGTTAGTCCGGCAGAGCTTTCACCGACCGGGCCTTGCCTCACCTGCCGCCTCGCGGGCCTGCTGGACGGCCCGAAGTTGGTCGCCGAGACTGGGGCTGCGCAATGCAGCGGCCCACCGTGGCGGAAGGGTTCCGGAGTTAGCACCTTGTGGGTTTTTAGTACAATCCCAGAGCATGTGGGTTAATGTGGCAACCTCAATATGGCAGACGTTGCATAGATTTGTCGGGTAAGTATTAGGGTAGAGTCTGTTATACAATGCGGGGTTGGGGTACGTGCGCGTCTGCAGTTGTCGTAGGACCGCCGCCTGCGTCCTGTTAAGCTTGTCGCTGGCTGGAGGGAAGGTTCGGCGGGCCAGGTAGAAGGTCTTGGTAATTTCGTTGTAGCTCGTCAAATGGTCTTTGGTGTTGCCCCATAGACGTCGGTCGCCGGCGCGGTTCGTGAGCTCGCGCGCCTTGGCGTGTGCCGTCTCGTTTAAGTTGCGGTACGTCTCGGATACCTTTCCCATGTGAGCCGGGAACCACAAGATTCTGGTTTGAAGCTCTACCTTCCGCTGGACTTTGCTATTGCGCAGGACTCTGGCCGCTCGTTGCGAGATCCATCCTTTGGCGAAGTTTCTGACTGCTTGCCTCGAGTCGCAGAGGACAGTCGTGCATGTCGGATCCGTGAGCGCGAGCGTCACCGCGACTTCATCCGCTACTTGTGCGTACTCGCACGGTATACTTGCCGATATTCTCACTTGGCCTTTGCAATCGACGACCGTGACCGCGAAGCGCGAGCGTTCTGCGTATTCAGCGGCGTCAACGAACCCGGTCCCCATATCGTCCCCTAAGTGTGCAGGAGAGTCGAGGGCCCTGCCAACATTTACGCCTCAAGCGTTACGTAATTTGCGCTATATAGAACAACGTCTGAACATGCTCATGAGTCCTTACGTTGCTTGCGTTGCTTACGAACCCTACCGACGATCCGCACGTAGCGCCCGTTGTCTGAACAAGGCTTTAGCTGCCAGCCTCACTTAGTATGTGGTGGGAATCGTTGCGCATTCAATCGGACGAACACAAGAAGGAAAAAGACAGAGTGAACGAAAAGAACGTGAAAAGAGCGCACTCTGTCTTTTCCTTCCCGTGTTCGTCCGATTGAATGCGCAACGATTCCCACCACAGACATGCACCAACTCGCCCAGCAAGTTCTTCTTAATCACTTAGTATATCATTACAATTTGTTGCTATCGCATTCATTGCTTCGCTCTTGTTGTGAAACTGACTTTTTCTTGTACTATCGCGGATAGAAAAACCGACATTACCAGCCGTAGCACAGGGCCTGCAGAACTGGTTGCAGTGCCGAAGGTACAATGACAAGGTTGTTGGCCCGGGCGGGAAGGAAGTTGTTTACGATGACATCGTTTTGCAAAAAAAAAAACTTAAATCCTTGCCTCAATGCTTTCGGTACAATGGTGGTCTTGGCTTCCAAGTACTCTGCCTTGCTTCTCAGTTCCGGATCGCTTCGCTGTTCGGTGAAGCCGTCTGCGCTTACAGGCCCCAAGAAACTGCCTTGGTCGAGATCGTCATGCGGTGACGGATTAGCCATTGCGTGGGACAAGCAGTTGGCTTTAAAGGGTTTTCGTCCGGACTAGTAAACGATGGTAATATCAAGATCTCCAACTCTCAGACTCCAACGTGCGAGGCACCCTCAAATGTGCTTAAAGCATTTGACAGCGAGCGGCTATCGTAAGCGATCACCGTTGCTCGGCCTTCCATCAGTTGAACAAGTACGGCGCTAGGTCCTACAAAGCTTGCGTCAATGCGTATTTCTGTAACCGCATTCTCATCGAAGAGGGCGAGAACCCGTGGCGACTGCAAGCGCCGTTCCAGCTTGCCGAATACTTTTAGTGCGTCGTTTCCCGCTTCAACTCAACGTTGTTCTTGGCCAGTTTAGTAAGTGGCTCAGCGACGCTGGCAAAGTTCTTGAAAAACCGCCTGTGATTGGCACACAAGCCGAAAACTAAACGCACGGCCTTCTTGTCGGCAGGTTGGCCGCTTATGTCCCCTGTTCCATAAAACCTTACTAAACTTGTCGGCAGGTGGCGGAATTGTAGCCATGGCGACTGCTTTCTGCGGGTCGGGGCAGATGACAGAGCTGCTGATGACGTATCCAGGCAAAGGAGCTCTTCGTACGCTGGTCGATATTTCTCTGGTTTAAGTCTTAGGCGAGCTGACCTGATTGCTTGAAGCACTGATGCAAGATGTCGGAGATGATCTACAAAGCTGGGAGTCTCATTTCAAGTGACGTAACGGCAGTATATCTGCGTATGTGTTACTTTCCTCATCCGTCTAAGGGATGACTAAAGCAGAGGCAGGGCCTCCTCTATTTACAATGCCAGTGCAAACGCTCGCTCCTCAACGGGAGCCGTTGGTCCGCTTTAGTTCAGGGAGTGGTCGTGATGCGACGCTGCATAATGGGTAGGGATGCTTGCGTCACACGTGCGTCCGAGCGCTTCCCACGGACATGCGATAGACGTTTTTGCACTCCAATATCAAGTGTCTGTCAGATTTGTTCCTTCGTCTTCCTCCTTTGTAGCTCGAAGCAAAACCGCCGCCGCCTGAAAGCGCTCGTGTGGCACCTCTTAAAGAAGCACATGCAATGCAGCATCGCAGTGACGCGTCCCCCATTGGTTGCCCGCATAGCGCCACGAACGGGTGCACGCGCTATCTCAAAACACCGTGTCCCTTACAGAGCCAGCGTGACCGCCAACATAGTGAACATGAGGGATGCAAGACGCCGCCCGACGGATCTATACACAACTGAACAAAAAGTTACTTCATATGATTTCCGTCGTGAGGCACCACTTGAATAAACCCGTGTTGGGTTCTCTCCCCCATGACCGCAAAGCACACGCGAAGGCTAGGTGATGGGCGAGAGTAGGAAGGGAGGGCTAGAGGAGAGGGTGGTGAACGGCTGGAACAGGGCGCATTTGGCTGGCATTGATAAAATAGAGGAGGCGTTGGCAGAGGAGACCCGTCTCCACAGGCTCCAAACCTCGTCGTACAGCAGCCCGGTCATGATGACCAAAGTAGACCCAGGACAATTTAGCGCAGTGTGTAAATTCTGCGGCAGCCGCGCTGTCCCTGTTTCACATGGTTTGTTCCCTGCCAGTCTAATAAATAGAGGCCGGATTTTTAGGCACTAAAAATCGTGTTTTAGGCGCCAAAAATAGGCAGGAAAAACACAGTTTTAGGCCCCAAAAATCGTAAATATAGGCACAATAAATTTTTACAAAAACTCAAATTTTCGAATAAGGACGTGCGCGACCTGGTCTACGACAGGAAAGCAAACGAATGTTATATTTCATGATTGTACAAAGGCGTTAATCATTTAACATAGCCATGCAATGGTCCCTTTTCGGGCACGGTTTCCAGAACACGGTCTCTCCTTTTATTGTCCAGAATGGTAAGTTAAGTGTCCACCATCGAATAAACATGCTCCTGGGTCTGCTTTTTTCGGCATGGCTGGGAAGGGCAGCACAGGATTCAATAGCCAGACCACTAAAAGGCCAGAAGGGTCTGTTAGCCTCGTATTGGCCGGGTCTAATAGCGCAGGGTCAATTTCTCCTCTTTGTGTGAGCACCATAAAGGGCCCCTTACCAGGTTTGAGCGTTTCGAGCTAGAAGTGTAATGCATGCACTGCGCTAACGATCACGTCTGCCAAGATTTGCAACGGTACGCTCCCCGGAAGGAGGTGAAATGTCAGACTGAATGCCTCGTGCCCTTTATCTCACGGGCGCGCGCATCTATGTGGGGGAGGTGAAGTTCATCCAGGAATGGTCCTGTGTATGTCACAGTAGTACATGAAACTGCGAGAATTATTCGAAGCTACATGTGTAATTTGTGCAATCTGTTGCTTGAATAGAAGAATGAAAGTTAATAGAAATATGAAAACATACAAACGGAATGTGTGCACGTTTTTCTTGAGTTTTATTTTTTTTATCGAATCGAGAGCGATGCGAAACTTAGCTGCCTATATTTCTTTTGTGTTCGTGTTCTCGCCGTTCCCGCGTCGTGCCGGCGCCAGCCCTGACAACGCTTAGCATGTTTTTGGTGCATCGTCCCTTACAGCAGTTCCAGCTGTGCGACGCGCTGTGTCGTGATAAAGATACAGGATCCATGCCAGCCTCCCCAAACGCACAGACGGATCCATCCCACAGAAACAGGCAGTACACTATAGAGCGAACGCCGAAACGATAGAACACCGCTTGTGGGCACGACCTGGCTTGGGCATGCCATGTGCACATAGTGTAATCTTGCGTGCGCATGGCGTGTTCATGCGTCGTCGTGTGATCTTCCGGCTCCGAGTTCCTCTGATATCGAAGAGGGCAGGGAAGGAATTTGGCATGCGAGTGGCAAAGGTTTCAAGCTCACCTACCGGCATCATGCTTTCGCGGCTCGTAATGAACCAATTAAAAAGTTCTTGTGGTGCAAAGCTCTTCATTGGGCACGCGAACTTTTCCAGTATCTGACTAAAATGTGTCATGTGACCTGGTGAAGCGCCCTTTAAGAGTAAATTACAAACGAAACAAAAGCCATGTGCACATCTGATTTTTTTTACCTACTTTCTACTTTCCCCTGACGGCACTCCATGGTTTCGCATTCGCTCTCCATATTCCTGCTGCTGCGCGCAGGCACCTCCTGTTTTCTGCCCCCCACCACGGCCAAGTCTTCAAGGAGGTGCTTCAATTCCATGGAAACACTGGACTGGAAAACCGGCGGTAAAAGCCGCCCGCCACGTCCTCGGCCGTAGACGCCACTCTCCTCTTCTTCCCCTCTCCTTTTCCCGCCTTTATTTTCCTCTCCAAATTCCACTGTACACGCTGGGACGTGCTAACATTTAGGGTTGCAGAAATAGCGTCTTTTCGTCTCCCCCCTGCTCCAACCGCTCGCGCCATGTCAGTGCGGTGGGGTAAGGTGGCCGGCTCGTCCCATTTCACTGCTGCTACCGGTTGCCTCCCGGATGTTTGTTGAACTAGGGAACTAGGTTGTTGCACCCCATAAAGTTTCGAAACGCCAATTTTGCCCGGTAACACGAATTACGGTCTCAAACTGTACTCGAAAGCAAAATTTGAGGCTAAATAGCGTTGATATAGGCACCAATTTTTAAAATAGGCATTTATAGGCACTATAAAAACACTATAGAAGCCTTTCTTAACCTCTAATTCATGCTCATATATCAAAGTGGCGCGATAACAACGCAAGGAAAAAAATAGGCATTTGCCTATAATCCGGTCTCTACTAATAAAACATCGCGAAAAAACGCAATTGACGTCAAATCACTCCTTCGCTGCCCTCTGTCATCGACACCGGCCGAGACCGGGCAGGCAATGCCGTGGAAGAAGTGGAGGGGCGAGTCCAGCCTGCTCAAGCTCTGGAATATTGACTCGAAGAAAGGGTGGGGGGGGGGGGGGGGGGGGTCAGATCGAGCGCGACCTTAAAATAGTCGTTCTCCTAATTCCCACTTCGGGTTGAACTACACCGGCACCACTGTATCTGACTTCAGTGGAACACAAACTCACCAATACCACAATAAATAAAAGACTAACCATTTACAAGTGGCAGTGAAAAGAGGGCTCTGTTGGTGTAGAAGCTTGTCGGGCTTTGTATTTTGTATATGGCATCGCGTACAGCATTATTAGTTGAGAAGGTGAGTGTTTATGATCTTCTGTCTCACTCCTTATGGCGTCAGAGTAACGACGGCGGGCTGTTGATTGATGCACGCCGTCACCTACTAATATGCCAATGTTCATCCACATACCTCCTGCTTTTGGACCCGCTGTTAGCGGCTCGTTTTGGGTGAACTAAGTATCTCTTTAGCACATGACGCTTTCCAGATCCTGACGTCGACCTTTAGGTGAACTGATCATTCTACTCCGCAGCTGAAAAGAGTCATTGACTGGAAACTTCGGGAAGTCAGGGGGCGTGCCAACGTACGCTGACGCGTATAGCAATGTCGTCAGTGTGGGCATGACGTCACTAACTAGAGACGTCAGCTTACAGTCTACTACTCGTCCAAGTAGCGGTGGGTGGAAGACGTTAAGATACTTTATCGGATGCGAAGTCATGCAGCCGCGTTCGGCAGTTTTTGCTTGATTGCTTCAGTATCAAATTCACTACTATAACCAGATTCATGTTTAAACAACAAGAAAAAAAAAGCGCCCGGCCTGCGCGGAACAAACAACATATTCACAGCGTAAGGTGGAGGAGCGGCCCTAAAGCCCGCGATAAATTCATACTTTCAGAGTAATTTTAAAGAATGACTAGGTGCGTTGAAAAGAACTCGCACACACAAAGGCGCCTCAGAAATGAAAAACAAACATCCTTGATCCCTCGCCTGTACGAATACGTATAACACGACAGTGAAACGTGTCTGTGCAAAAAGTAGTTCAGCGTTGATTGTTCATGGATAACTGAAAGCTTGCTCAATGTCTGTTGGTGTTTGGCTGATATAGCGCTGTTGGATGTGGACGCGCTTACGTCAATTCTACTGGCATATCCTCATGTCCACGAATAACGTCAATGAGCGCGAGTAGTTAACACAGACTTGGACGCTGCATGTGGGGAATGCCGCACAATGATGTCATCAACAAGCACATAATAACTAGTGCTCAATATGCGCTCATCAAAAGGCCCGCCTATTGAGGAGAGAATCGGCAAGGCGCACGCTATCGAGCTATTGGGTTAACCTATACTGCTCGTGCATACACTACCACACAGCGCTTCAGCAACACTAGAGCCAGAGCTCGTTCCTTGAGCCATGAAAGCGTGAAGGAGTCCCGCTGCACGCTGGTGTGTTTCTCACTACAACAAAGCGTTCACTGAAGCTGTAATGAAACGAAATGGAGAAGAGAAATCAGGGAGCCTGCCTCTGCAGCGACTACCGAAGCACGTACTGTCCGCGCTCGTTAGTGTCACGATGCAGTACTTCACTTCACCTCCCCAAGACAGCGGCACCAACCCACGCCGACGAAGGTCACTGTGAGAGAAAGAATTCTGAAAAATATAAGGCGCATTTGTAAAGGCTCATGTATTAACGATGGTAGCACTATGGTTAAAGCACCCGGCTCCTATCGTCGTGGACCGAGAGGTCGTGGGGTCCACTACGAAGTCACTCGATTGAACGAAAGATTTTCTTCTGGTATCTCTGTTTCATCCTTATTGAAAATGCTGCTTTGGTGAATGCTAGAATTCTTGGTAGATATGGTGGAAACAATAGTGGACAAGGTGGAAAGAATAGTGGATCTGGTGGAAATAATAGTGGTTAAGCTGGAAGCTGTGGTGTTCAAAATGGTCAGTGATGGTGACGGTGGAAAATGCTGGCTGATGGTAGCGATGCAAAACATGTGTGGCTTGGTGAACAAGCTAGTTGACGGTGGAATGATGGAAGTATTGTGGATGACGCTGGCATGAGTGAAGTGCGTGCGGCAGTATGTGAAATCACTTTAATTTGTAAGATTTTGGACTCGAATGTGCAGAACACTATGTTTACAATTCAAAGAAGCCAACAACGATCATGACGCTTTGTAGCACGCTTTTTTTTATTCATGCCGCGTCAATAACCGCTTCACTTTTTGTGGAGGGCAGCAGCCGCAAATGTTTGCATTTTGTCCACGTATTTTTTTGATGCTTAGAAATCTAGACGTGTCGGTGTGAACAGCGACAGTAAATGTGTTACATCGCCGCGCAGTTGCCGAGAAGTAAATGAGCCCTGGCTTCGCAATAGCCCCTTTCAGAGGATAGACCAGAAAAGAGCTTCCACTTAATATTGCCACGCTATAAACGCTACTCTCGCAATTCTTGAACACTGATTTACCTCGGCCGCATCTTAAGGTAACAGCGAAAGTGCATGTGAAGCTAAAATGCACAAACCTTTACCTTAGGCACGCGTCGAGGTAAGCCCCATCAAGTAGGACTTCCATCATCCTATTCTACCACCACGATTTCCACGAAAGGATAGTCCTAGCGTACCGACCGAGTCCGAATACGTGTCATCGGCGCTTCTGGGTTTCAGCATACACAATTCTGACGAGTACTAATGATTTTACGGCACAGCTGTGGCATCGATTAACCTAAATGAAACATTCTTTCTTGTGTACGGTGTCCGCATAAGAAGCGAGGAGCATCGATGCGACGGGCAACGCCCATGGTCACCGAGAGCCGCCGGTCGCACTCGTCGGCCCATTCTGATTCGTATGCGAGAACACAGATTGGTGAATTTGTATGCCTTGCTGCACGAATATGATGGCACATTTTTACCGCGCGCTGCATTCGTTTTTGGCAAAGCCGTTATGTATACTGAATCTTAGGGCTGTCGTTATTTACCACTATATCTTTAATTAAGGAAATAGCTTCCGATCACGGAGCTTGCATGGCCGCGCTGTACGATGCGCGAGAAAATATTGCAGTACTCAGTCAATGTCAATTGTGCGCGCGTATATATCGAATGAGCTTAGATTAGAGTAAACATAAATCATCTGCACATGTTGCCCTTTGCAAAGAGCGAGAAACGCCAATTAAACTTCGCAGTAACAGCCGGCAAACTGTACCTGCTCTTCGGCCCACTTGATATTTTTAAATGCTAAAATTTTATTTGCGTACTGCAGGCACATTGAGCTTTTCTATCTATGCATCTGTAAATCTATCTAGCCGACTACGTCTCATCTTTCTACCGCGCCTAATCTTTCTAGAAGCTTCGCGATTATTGTAGATCGTTTTGTTAAGATTGCGCGCATGACTCGAACACTCGAGTTCATTCCAGAGCTTGCGCGACAACCAGTGATAAGGCTGGAATATTCTATGACACACGTATAACTGCCGACGCGCTTCACCGCTTGTCAGTATTTCTACGGCCGACGCTCTGTTCGCCGTCAGCAGTGCCAGTGTGTACTGCTGTAATCTGACTTTCAGTTTCACGGCCACAAGTTCGGCCAAATAAAGAGTTTCTTCTTGACATGCCAAAACAAAGTGAAAATAAAGAAATAAAGAAAGAAACGCGCCAGGCAATATACATCCTGCAAGCTCTCTGTACCGTGAACATTCAACTACTTCTGTAAGGACACATTTCACTCTCGTGTTATTTCAATTTCTATGACGGAGGGATCAACCATTCTTTTACCTCTGTTTATTATCACCTTGATATGTAGTATACAAAATAAAGTACTAACAAAAAGAACTTAAAATCATGAGCTGCGACTACACTACCACTTTTTTATGGAACCAATTAAGTTGGTTTGTATTGCCTCCATATCAAAATGACGCCATGGTGGGACTGAACATCAAAACATTTTTCCTCCACTAAAACAAAAATACGTCAATACAACTTTCTGTGAACAAATTGCTATAATTTTCAGTCGTATGCGCTTTTCTCAAGATTTTTTTTTTGCAACACCTGAGGGGGGCTACAGACGTCTCAATATAAGCTGACGTGGCGTTTTTGCCAAGTTTAGGATATTTTTCTAGAGCCTACGCACCGCACACAGGCCAAACAAAAATACTAGGAAATAGTACATTTTATGAAGAATGTGATAAATGTAATTGATGCATTATTTTAACGTTGTCATTACTGGAAAGAGTTGAAAAAATGCTACAATTTAGTCAAATTTGCCTACAAGCTAAGGAGTGGAAAATCTAAAGCTACCATAAGGAACTGTTCTATAATAAAAGCACGGTTCTGGGAAAACGCAAAAAAGGTATTGTTGTAAAAATGCCCGAAAAGGTGAATTGATAGGGAATTTTGCTTTCGTACCTGGCTTTCCGCCATTTCGTGAATTTCAAATGGTGGTCACGTGCGCAAATAAATTTTGCGGCTCAGAATAGTTTATAAAAATACTGCAAGACTAATGTCTACGTGTGCGTAATTTTCTCGCTTTTTCTATAGAAACTGATTTTTGGCGAGCGCCACGAGTGGGACAGTTCACGTGGAATGAGCCGGTTGCAAGCGTAATTTGCAACATCTTCGTCCCTCTTATATTTGCCTCACCGACAACGGTGCCCACGGCAGCCACGAATTTTCTGCGACAGAAGCTCCATAACGTGATCGCCTAAACATTTTTCAAAATTTCTTATTGCCGGTTGCGGGGTTGGTAGCAACTGTAAATGATGCGTGCCTTATACCCGAATTCATTTATGCGTAGTATACGGGTATGTGCCATGCGAGACTGAAGGAAAGGGGTTCGTGACCTACGCGACAAGTAACCCTCGCTTTTCGCCTAATGAACTCTCCGTAGTGTTCGTCATACACTATTGCTATCCCATGCAAATTTTGGTATGCGTCGAGTTAAGGAGGCGACCGCGATTGGGCCAGACGTAGGTGGTTAGATAGATAGAAAAATGCGAAGACCTCAATGATGAAATTGCCCTTGATTCGCTAAAAATATGCTTCGCATTCAAAATCGATGGGTCGCAACGTGCGAAATGGCGTACACCTTGCCATGTAATGGACAAGCACGCGAACGAGCTACACACGACCACGCACCAACCACCAAACCAGTTGTGGACTTCTTGACCGGAACAGATATACGTGAATTATCGTACTATTTTTTTCCCACTGTTTGCCGGCTCTATTAGGATTTGTTCTTTTGTGACTCGACTTGTTGGGCTTTAAGAACTAAAGTTCAGTGCTGTATTGCAATATTTACAAGAGAAGGCTACATGCATGGGCATTATATAAAACACCTCCGTCACCGTATAAATGCTTGTTTACATGTGCGTTCACGCATCATCGACGCTAAAAATGGGACCGCAGCCCCCCCCAAGGGCATAAATGTGAATAAAGACGTGTCAACAACAACAGAAGTTTTAATTCATCTGCCCAGTCAACAATTTCTTTAAGGACTGATGCGCTCATTAGGAAAAAATTATAGTCGCTGTCGTAGGCTTTCATTGATAGCGCAATGGATCGCATATGTATAATTCACTGAAATGTCGACCGTTATTTCCAACATCACGCATGGGACAGCCATGACGCTGCGCAGGTAGGCGGTTGTACCTTAGAGTTGAGCTATTATCTTTTAACTCTTTCCGAGTGAGAAATCATTTTAACCTTCCCATAATACACATATTTGCCTGCTTGATGGTTCAGTCACTTGTTTCGAAAAACATGCCCTTGTGTCCTTAAGAGCCCCTCATTAGACTGACGTCATACGTATACCAGTTCTTGTTCGCACATACCTCGACTGTCTAAACACTATTAAGTACAAAGTCCTAATGCTTCATGGAAAGGTTCTAATGGAGAAAAGAGGGAGAGAGAGAGAGAGAGATAAGGGAAACAATCACAGCATATCCACGGGGTGAATGATGAAGAGTTTGGGGCGAAGCAATCATGGTTACACCGTGAAATCTTCAGTGGTTTCGCCCAGCAGTAATCAAAGCGATTACTGCTGGGCGGCCTCCTTGGCGCGCACCGTCTCGGGATCCGCCTGACGCCGCGCGCGCTTGGCGGCGGCTTCGCGGGCGCGCACCGCCTCGAGATCCGCCTGGCGCCGCGCTCGCGTCGCGGCGGCCTCTCGAGCTCGCACCTAGGGATCCTGCCGACGAGCACGAGCCGCAGCGGCGTGGCCTTCCGCACCCGGCGCTCCTCGTCGTCCATGGTCCGCCAAGCAGCACGATCCGGCAAGCGCACTCGTACGGCGACGATCCGGGGAATGAGAGATAACGGGCGCTCGCCGTCAGGCGCAACCCCAAGCAGCCCGGGCAGCAGCCAATCGGAGAGCAGCTGCACCGCCAACGCCATCTAGCGTACCTTCATCCAACCGCCATATTGTGCGCATGTCTATGGGGCAGCGCCCTCTCGGAAACGAGACGAGAAATGGAGATGACGACACAGAATGCGTAGAGCGCCATCTAGTATATCATCACCCAACTGCAGTTTGCATGCATCTCTATGGGACAGCGCCCTCTATTGTACGATAAGGGAACACTACGGGGTACAGAGGATGGATCGACGATCGACAACCGACCAGGTCTCGCTATAAGGAGCTTCGCCCCTAAAACATGACTCATCCCTCTCTCATAGAAATCGGTAAAACACGAAACTGAAACGTGTCTTCACGGAGGTTGTTGTGGGTTTATCGTGCGTTGTGTCACCGCAAGGGCAAATGAATGAATGCTATAGCAACAAATTTTAATGTCATTCGAAGAACGGCAAGCAGCTCGAAACTTACAGCTCACTCCTCAAGAAGAAATGTCGCACGAAAAGAACATACACAGGACGAGCGCAAACTAATAACTGCGAATAAATACAAGCAGCGCGAAAAAAACGAACGACAACAAGGGACACACACAACAGGACTAGCGCTGTATTGTTGTGTGTGTCCCTTGTTGGCGTTCGTTTTTTTCGCGCTGCTTCTATTTATTGGAATCATGAACCGACTCGCCCAAACCCACAAGTTGTTACTAACACAACTAACAACTGTCACAGCTCGACACTTCAAGCGTGCTGCTCAAACAGAAAAAGGACGCACGAAACGATCACGCAAGTATATGCACAGGACGAGCGCGAACTGACAATCATATCTGGGTTTTAATGTCCCAAAACCACTATATGGTTATGAGAGACGCCTTAGTGGAGGGCTCCGGCAGTTTCGACCACCTATGGTTCTTTAACCTGCACCTAGATTTAAGTAGACGGGCGAGCGCGAACTGACATGTGCCACAGTCTGAGCCGTGGGCTTCTTTCGCAAACGTGGCCGCTGCACCGAGCGACGTGACCGTCGTGCTTTCTGCAACTTCAACGCCGGCACAAGACGTACGAACCATCGCGATCACGAGATAAGCCAATGCCACCTAGATTTCAGGCCTGCTCATTGCCGCCGTTAGGTCACGCGTTTTGACCGAACGGGCGCGTACGGGAGGCTGTGAAGCCATTCCCACCAACGTCGTCTGTGAAAAGATAAAACGTTCGCAGCGAGTTTTACATATGTAATAGCTCAATTTTGCTTTTTGCGTCGGGAGTGGCACTGGTTTAAGGAATGTATTAGGCTTTAATTTTTTTTTTGTGATTTATCTGTAAGCCATTTATTACTCAAAGAATAAAAGATCGTACGCTATTGAAGGTGTGACTGATTTATAAGAGGAACGTTTGATGGCCCAACAAAGTGACGAAAAAAAAAAGGTAAAGTTTATTCAATTCTTATGCTTTACTTACACACTAACACAGACGCAACGCCCTGAACAGAAGATGCACAGAAAATGTTCCTATTCGTTCGCTAAATTTCTGCAGTTTTCTCTGATGAGTGAACGCTTTTGTACTGTCATGCCGGTTCTTGGATCGCTGTACTTGGCAGGCGTCCTTAAGTATTCCGGCTTCAAATGGAGCTCACACACATGAAAACTATTTAAGAAAGCAATTTATCACAGGCTTCCTGCTCCGCATGCCCCTTATTGACTAGCGGTTCAAAACAGGGAAATCTTTGAGAAATCTAGAGGCATCCAAATTCGGATGAGGAGCAGCGGTACATATATCGAGGAAATAAATTAGGCGAAAATGCTGGCGAGACTGGTGCATAAATATAATACCGCAAAAAAATGGTTGGAGCAGCGGTAAGAAATACTACGTACTACATAACCGACGTACGACGCCACGCACCAGCCCTCTTTCCCTTTTCTCAACAAGGTATATCGGATGTGTTACAGTAATCCCACGGTGCTATGCGCATATAGCGGAATGTTTACCGACCCTGAAGGAAAAACGCCTCTTCTGAGAATATATTGCCACGCTCGTTTATTGCTTCATTTAGATGTGTTCGGGGTGCGAGCAGCAGAACGTAAAACACATCTCTCGCTCCGCTTGTGAAGTCGGTTGAGCGGAGCGTGAAGGTGCGTCTACTTTGTGTCGCCTTGGTTTCGCGGCCAAGTAGACCACGTATCCGCAAACGCTTTCGTTAAAAGCGCGAAATCCATGCAGTTCCTATCACTGTCTCGGGACGCTACGTTATCCCGCGGGTGAGCGTCATCGACGCTTAGATAAAAGTGTAATGCCAAGGCTTACGCTAACAAGTCAAAAGCGCGCACGACAGCGTTGTACAGAAAGAACCGGACGTGTTAGAGGTGGTGCTTTTAAAACAAATCGAAAACATACCTTCGAATCACGCAGAGGACGCTTATCGATGTAATCCCGATGAGTGGCACACTCTCATTTCGCTTTTTGGTAGTCCTTTAGGAATGAAAACACTTGTACCTCCGGTACGTTGTCAATAGCGGCGATAGCTGGATCGGCAGCACTGCCCCATTGGGAGAGCTTCCAGGTGTACACCACGCGAACATTCAGTGAACAAAGCACACATATCACCCCGCAGCACTACACAGACGCAGAAAACACGGTCATCTTCATGCAGTCGCCAAAAGAAACACCGGCACACCACGACAGGCTTCGTCAGGCTTAGCAATCCTGCTCTCTCGAACGGCGGGAGCATGCATGCGCACGTCTGCTAGGCAGAAGAGAAAGTTCAAAACTTAGTGATGTCAGAGGCCATGTCCGGAGTAGTGAGCAGGCCTGAATAATTTATCTAGGTGGCATTGGCTAGGCGCGGAATGCAGCCGATTGCA
This sequence comes from Rhipicephalus appendiculatus, assembly GCA_030522465.1. Classification (NCBI taxonomy): domain Eukaryota; kingdom Metazoa; phylum Arthropoda; class Arachnida; order Ixodida; family Ixodidae; genus Rhipicephalus; species Rhipicephalus appendiculatus. The sequence continues at coordinate 39,174 of JALIZH010027147.1, forward strand.
TGGCGCCTCATGTCCATATACAAAATTGTCGACTCATTGCCGGTATATAGAGCACGTAGCGCGCCCTCTTCAAGATAACGCTGCTCTGTCACCTTTCAAGGAAGCCCGCCTGAGCAGTGCTGCCATCTTCTTGCACAGTGAAGCAGTTCTTCCGTATTTGTTATGGCCTCGAAGACTACTGGCACCCAAATTGTCAGTATCGAAGGACATGCTTTAGCGCTATGAGTTGTATGCTCGTATTTTCTCCGTTGCCATTCACAAATTTTTGGTTTTGCCGCTGATGTAAAAAAGGTTTGGCAAGGACCCGGCTGATTTAGTTTCAAAGCCCAGCTATTGTTGACTTTCTTTGTAGTGCTGCGTTTTGATTCACTGTAGTTTAGTGTTCGCGCTGACGTAAATAACACTCTAAGCTGTAGTTAGACGACAATTGAGGCCGCGTACTTGAAAAGGATACGACTGACACCTGCCCGCCTACCAATCTCAAGTTACTTTTCTCCAGAAAATTGTGGATGGTCTTTAAGGCTAAATGATGCTTAGGCTGGTTGATTGGGTCCCTTTAGACCCCTACATTTCCAGCATGTGACATTCACAGTACAAACGGGCGTATGAGGTCATAATTATAACATGCGTGAGTAATACCGTGCGAGCTTCAGTAGGGATAAGATGAGAGTTACGGAAGGATTTGCATTAAATATTTAGTTCAACATATACAACTTCAAAATATTAAAGAAGAATTTTTATGACACAAATAAAAAAAAAGGATAACAGCATTCTGTGAACCTGAAACTTAACAGGCTTCGCATAGAATTCAATGTATCAAAGTTTGAAAGAATAAGACATGGCTTAAAGATGGCAAAATTGAAGTAAAATGCAATAAAAAGTCACAGTTTCGCCACTAGCGCGAAGCAAAGAATGCGATAGCAAGAAATTGGAATGTCACACGAAGAACGACAAGCAGCTCGATACTTGCAGAGCTCCGCCGTAGCAAAGGACGCTCGAAAAGGACGCATAGGTATATACAGGACAAGCGTGAACTAACAACTGTCGTAGTTGTTAAGTGTGTGTATTTGAGCAACGCGCTGCGAGTGTACACAATGCAGAAGCCTATGCTGTTGTTCTTCTTACCTATGACATGGCTCATACCCACTCAGGGGGGATTGGCCGAGAATTGATTGTATGATACTGTTAGACTTTTCGACAATCTTTGATATTTCTTTTTCTTTTAAACTGCGGCACGTGTAAAGTCGGGGGGTACAGTCATTAGACAGGATACCGGCAAGCTGTCCCAGGAGACGAAAAACCTTATTAAGAGACACTAAACCATGAAAGCCTCAAATGCAACAGACAAAAAAATTGGGGGGACCCTTAAGCTTCGCATTTAAGAGTTGAACGCGAGAGCTATATCCTGTTCCTAGTGCGCATTTAAATCACTTAGTGCATACTATGTAATGAGTAGCATGCTTTAAACCAAGAGCAGTTATGCGCGGTAAATGCGGGAAATATTTTCGAACTTGTTATGCACCCACTACGTGGTCTTAAGGAAATACAAGCAGTAAGGTGTGTGCCTTTTGTAATGGGTAGACAGCTTTGAACCACAATGTCATTATGATATTCACTTCTTCTGACGCCCGATGGCAACGTACGCTTGTAGCACACAATATTACTGTGATATTACATGTTGTATTGTGACGCATGTTGTATTGTGACGCCCCCCAGATATTGTTTACTTTAGCTGCAACATTTTGCGCGTAAAGCCTAGCTTGTATCATTTCTTTAAACTGGTCACTTCATTCAATTCTTCCTGTATGATGACTGCAATTTCACTTTTGTCAAAACGTTGTATTATGTTAATAGGGAATATTGTATTTCTTTAGTACATTTTTATTTCTCGTATTACTTCTGCACTGTTGTACTGCATTATGTAACTTGTGAATTCTTAGCGTTTATTGTACTGCTTTCTGTCAAATGCTATGATCAGTGGAGGCTTTCTAGCCCATTTTAAAGGCTTTTGTCCAATGCCCACAACAAAACTGTAAGCTGTATCTTGATGATGAAAATAAACTGAGGCTGAAATTGCATTTGAACCCGGGTACTTTAAGTGGGAAGAGGGTATTCTACTTCAGCGTAACATTACATGAGAAGCGCGTGGTGTTCTCGGCGACGAAATAATCCTGGCCACTAATGGCAGTTCCATAAGCGGCTTTACCTTTTAACGCGATAGCGTTAAAGAGCTCGTTTCGCAGAAATTCCGGCGTCGGCGTCGGTGTCGGCGTCGTTGGTTGTGAGCGAAAAATCATCGTCTTGTCCGTGACCGAAAAATCATCATCTTGTCCGTGACCAAAAAATCGAGAAAGATGCAAATAAAATAAATAATAAAAATTTTCGGGTCCGAGTGAGGATTGAACCCGGGTCGTCTGCGTGGCAAGCAGGTGTTCTACCACACAGCCATGCCTCTGCTTTGAAATACTGTGAAAATAACTTCCTCTGCTTGGAAAGGCAGTGAAAATAACTTCCATGCTTCGCAAACGGAAGCGTCTTTTATATAGGCGTCGCAATATAACATGTAATATCCCAGGAATATTGCGTGGTACAAGCGTACATTGTCATCGGGCGTCAGAATATGTGACTATCATTACAATTCCATAGTTTAAAGCCAGCCACCCATTAAAAACGGCACACTCCTTACTGCGCGTATTCCCTTAACACCACGTAGTGGGTGCATAGCAAGTTCGAAAACATTTCCCACATTTGCCGCGCATAATTTCTCCTGGATTAAAGCATACTACCCATTACATAGTATCCACTAAGTGATTGAAGTACGCACTAGGGACGGGATATCGCTATTGCGTTCAACTCTTAAAGGCGAAGCTTAAGGGTCCCCAAATTTTTTTTTTGCTACACTTTCTGCGCAATAGGGCTGCGCACGTTCCCAACACTCCCGCTGTTCTAGTAAACTCTACCTACACTATGCTTTATTCCTTTTTCTTTCTCTCTTAATTTTTGTTGTCTCTTTCTCTCTTTTTGTCTTTCTATCCTTTTCTCGTCCATAGCAACACTATCATAGAATTCCCATTACCACTTGTTCTGCTAGCGCGCTTTCCCCCCAGGAGCGTCTACGCGAGCAGGCATTTGGTAAGCGGCGACACCACGGACCCAAGCCATTGGGGGGTTTTGACCCCCTCCCACGCCTAGCCATGCGTCGCTTTGCAGTGTTCGGGAAAAAGGAGACCCTGGCGTCTAAGCTGACGCTGGGTGTTTGGAACTTTAAAGCCTCCGAGCCGAGGCAACGCAACCCCTTTGGTCCTGGCGTCACGTGCACGACGCTCTTCGGCTGACTCCCGCTGTGGCAGTGGCAGCTCGTAGACTGCGATCTACATTTCGTGAAAATTACAAGATATCTTTAAACTGCATCAGAAATACACTTGTTCTGAATTGTTTATCGATGCTTCATAGTCTCACATTGGCGTGTCGTACGCAGCGGTCAGTCCAACCGTTTGCGATACCGTTGCTGTGCACCCTAACACAAGCGTCTAAACAGCAAAAGCTTAAGGGATCTTTGCGGCCGTTAAAGACATTAGGAGTTAAAACTACAAAGTGAAGTCGTATACACGGATCCTGTAAGCGCCTTAAAAGCTTTGAAAACCTGAAAAATAATTATTCTATCTTTGTCTCGCTTTAGTCACGCTTATGTACCATTGACGCATTCAAACAGGATTTAGTGACGTCTTGGATGCAGGGCGACACAAGATCAGGGGAAACGCACTGGCTGCGTATCTAGCTGCATCGGAACAGGAAAACGCTGCCAATACATCCATAGCTCTCGCTGCACTAGGCGTAAAACCATTCCTAAAACGAAAGCTGAGGGCTTAATGACAGCGCGTAAGGGAGAATAAAAAAAATAATTGTACTAAGTGAAGCAATACCTCGGTGAATGGCCACCGATATCAAAAACACTTCATTCAGATGTAACACTTTGCGGACACTTTGCAGACCCTTAAGCTTCACCTTTAAGAGTTGAACGCGATATGTCTATCCGTACGCACGCACGCACGCGCGAAGACACGGCATGCCTACAACAAAGGTAGAGGTTTCTGCCCTCTTCTACACCACTTTTATGGCAACAATGTTTTGTGCATCCAAAGTACGAGCGAGTATAGTATCATAAAGAAATAGTCCTGAAAATTGACACAATTCCATACTTTATTGTGTCAGTCTTATATGATTGCTAGCGAGCACTTTTCCCACGTGATCTTTTATGAATACAACAGAATATAGAGCATACAGGCATATTGAGTTTCTCTTGAAGGCATCTGAAGATTTCTAAAGGACGTATTTATTCACATGCTTCCAATCAGCCTCCAGGAGTCGGTTACCTCGGTGATTACTGCTTCGTCACAAGCCAAGCGCTGTTCTTGCATAGTAGAGGGTCTGGATGGAAGTTGTTCTGGGAGAGTATTCCAGAGTTTTGCCGGTACTTGCGCTAGGCACAGCCAGACTACAGCGGCCGGCGTTGCGCATGCCACACAACATTAGGTATGTCACGTAAGGAGTTAGCAGTTAGATCCCAACGCAGTACTTCCTGTGATGAGCACCTGAAAAAACAGACGACGAATTCGTAAAACACAGGCCAAAAACAATACGCAGACACCTATGCCTAGAGCGAGTCATGGTGATAAGGCGGGCCTTAGGAACAAAGATGGAGACTTCTATGATACGCGAGGTGTTTTTACTATCACCTATTAAATAATTAATGAAGCCGGGCTACGATTCCGGTTGGGCATATTTAACAAAGCGATATAACTACCTTACCGTAAGCGTTCTCTGTCTCTCTCTCTCTCCATATATATATATATATATATATATATATATATATATATATATATATATGGAGATATATATTCTCTACCAAGCTTTATCAGAAGCCGACTGACCGACAGCAATATCTTCATTTCCATAGCAGTCACGTCAAACACTGTAAATCAAGCATCCCATACAGTCAAGCTGTCTGTTTTAAACGCATTTGCTCAAAGCAAACAGACTTCAGCGCTAGCTGCGATAGACTACGTGTAGCACTTTTAAAGCAGAGATACCCCGCTCAGATAATCGACGACGCAGTGGCACGCGCAGATAAGCTTGACCGCAAAGCCCTTGTAGACGTAGAAAAACGCCCCCCCCTAGCCCCAGTAATGCTAACCTTGTGCTCACGCATAGTGCGTCTGCGCCTAATGTAGCATCTATTCTGAGGAAGCATTACAACATTCTGACTCAAAGCGAGCACCTCAAGAAAGTTTTTCCAGAACCACCCCGTGCCGTGTATCGGCGTGGTAGAAATTTGCAGGACATTCTCACGTCTTCCAAAGTCAGGCACAACCATGTTCCACACGAGGGTTGTCATCCCTGTGGCAAACCTCGATGCAAAGTATGCATTCAGATGATGACCACCACCGTGGCTAAAAGCACTGCTAATGACTTTTACTTGAACATTCGTGGCGATTTCACATGCGAGACAGAAAACGTCATTTACTTACTGGAGTGCTCTATCTGTAAGTTGCAGTATATCGGCCAAACCGCAAATGCATTTCGGTACCGCTTCAATAATCATAAGGCGCATATACACTCTATGCTTCATTTGCCGATATCTAAACACGCTGCCACCACAGGACATACATTTGAATCATTTAGGGCGACCATTTTAGAATCCGGATTCCCGTCACATTATAAGCGCGAAGTGCGAGAGTCATTTTTAACCCTTTGTGCGGCAGTGGGACACACACGTCCCACTTTTCCGTCTACAGAAAAAAAATTTCTCCCACATCACCCGTTGCAATTAGCGCAACATTAAGTCACTCATATCTTACCTAAGGCTTCGTAATCTCGAAAAAAATTCTTTTACCACGCTTTCGAGGGGCGGGTGTAGTGTTAAAATAGCGTTGAATTTCAGTCAATTTTTTTTATGATCGCTTCTGAATTTTCTTCTTCTTGAGATACATAGAACCTACCAATCAAAATGCCGGATAATTTCCTCTTTTTCTGGTTTTTGAGAGAGGCAACCTTAGCTTCCAGTCGTCATTTGTTTTTGTAAATTTGCGAAATAGCTTGACCGATAAATGCATCGGAACAATCCCCTGCAAAATTATCCCGCTATTCCCGCAGCGCCATTGCGGATATTAATGCGTGGAAGTATTTTTCTTGATATCATATACGTCTTGAAATGTAGGCACATGTTCAGGGATAACATCTGTACTCGACAATTTCTACAGCAAAAGCAAGGACAGCCAAATGGACAAAAAAAAAGTATTTGGTGCATGCGGTGAAGTAAGCTTTACAGGAACATACCACAGCGCTTTGAAGGCTCAAGAGACGCAACTGCAGGCGGCGTTCTCCTGCTGAAAGGAGGTCCACACAACTTTTCTCTTCACAACTTTAGAACTGAGACTCTGTGCCACTTGCTCCGGCCGATTCATCCCAAAATTCCCGTTGATGAAATCGCGAGATGCTGCCTTCATGAGGCAGTGGGACAGTGTTTTCCCACTTTTTTGAAAAGCCTCTCATGAGTCAGTGGGACATATATGTCCCACTTTTTTTCAGTAAACTACTGGCTTGATTTTGATGAAATTTGTTTCAGACTATTTCTATCTAGTTTATATCAATAAAGCACAGCCAATTTTTTGTCACCATGTCAAAAATATAGGACGACCTACAAAGGGTTAATTCACAAGTTCGACACGGTTTCCAGAGGTTTAAACGAAAATGCGGGAAAGCTGGCGGGCGTGCTTGCATAGCATACAGTGCATGCCTCCATGCTGGTACAAATGCGCTCGTGTTTGTTTCTGCGTTCATGCTGTCCGATTTTTTTTTTAATTGCATCATAGATTGCTCTCGTTTTTTCCTCTGTAGGCCTTCCCCAAGCGCCAATGTATCTGATGTAGAGTGCTTTGTTTTCGCGGTATCTCACTGGCCAGTGACGCGGTTTCTTGTGTTGAACGATATTTGTATTTTTATTGCTATTCACAGTATTGTTTATTTTTGTTTCACGAAGTGCCTCTATCACGTTATTCTCAATGCGCAGTGGGTCTTATTGTAGTGTACTGCGCAAGAGTGTGTTACTACACCCATATAAGTAGTGCCTTCAAGATGTACTCCCTTCATTCTGACGAAGGCTGGTCCACCAGCCGAAACGTTAATAAAACATTTCGTACGTGCATCCTTTTTTTTTCAATCATATATATATATATATATATATATATATATATATATATATATATATATATATATATATATATATATATATATATATATATATATATATATATATATATATATATATCTTGAAAAGTGATATTAATATAAACTTCACCAGGCTGATAAATAAGCATACTGAGAACGTAATGCGGAATTGCTGCCACTCTGTCGTACGCCTTTTTTTAAAATAAACACCTGCAATGTAAGCAGAAAAACGGTGCCTGGGTCTAATTTCAGATTTTTCATAACAATATGTACATTAGCCAGAGCAACCAAAAATAACTGAACGTAAGCCCAAACGTGCAGACATTTAGCTAAAGAAATTTGAGGTACTTAGATGCATCCCCAAAGTCCAAAAAAAAAAACAGCAGAGCAGGTAGGCGCGGCATTCCACCTCTTCGTCATTATTGATTTCCAGTGCTTCGAAGAAAAATTTTTACGTAAAAACAACTGCGAATCTCTTCTTACCACTCATGCCGCAACAATGTATAAAATTTTAAAACAGTTATAAAAGGTCGACGGCGATACATTGTTTGATGTTACGTGGGATCACCCTCCTTCTGCGTGTAAGCGATGTATTACAGTGAACTCTCATCTGTGTGAGCTTCAAGGGGCCAATGAAAATAGTTAACTGAAAGCTCACTAAACTGAATATTCACTGGAATACGGAACATCATTGGAGACGGCAGAAATCAAGTGAGACATATGAAATGTAATTTATTCGGAAAAGAATTTTTTTAATTTTAATTTGGGCTGGCGCCCTCAAACCGCAAAGAAATTTGTGCAGAGAGTCTACGTTCCTGTGCATTGTCTCTGGCACAGGTTGTGCTGTGAAACGAAGCCTTGCAATTTTCTAATATATCCTACAGCCTCGGCTTGAGACACACGATTTGAACCTGCCCCAGCCATTACAACTTATTCGTCACGCTCTTCTTTTGGTTACCGAAGCGTACCTTTTTGTCTCTCACGCGGCCACCTTGCCGTGGCGGCGCTGCATGCACAAGCGATGTTGCACCGCCACCGATATATGGGTGATATAGAGGCGGCGCGCAACGGCTACGCCAGTGTAGCAGAGTGCGAAACTTCATTGAATTGATCTCAAGAGTGTGCTCGGGTCCGCGGATAAAGTTCGTTGAACTGAAATATTCACTATTCAGAAGTGCGTTTAACTGAAAGGAGGAGGAGGAGGAGGAAGAGGAGAAAAAGAAGGACAGGGAGGTTAGCCAGTTCTCAGACTGGCTGGCTACCCTGTGCTGGGGAAGGGGGTAAGGGCATTTCGCATTGAGTGCATAGGGAAACCACTGGAGATTTTCTGAAACTTCATTATTCCGAAATATTTGTTAAACACCGACG